>CAWVNZ010002968.1:0-29109 GCA_963930735.1 Dioctria linearis
GAAAATTATTTTTTGAATAATTTACTGTAGAAAATGCAATCCCTGGCGCAATTAAAACTTGCGATAGTAAAAAATTATTTTTTGAATTATTTACTATAGAAAAGTCAATCCCTGGCGCAATGTAATTAAAACTTGCGATAGTAAAAAATTATTTTTTGAAAAACTTACTATAGAAAAGGCAATCCCTGGCGTAATTAAAATTTTCGACAGTAAAAAATTTATATTTTGAAAAATTTACTGTAGAAAGGTAATCCCTGGCGTAATTAAAATTTGCGACAGTAGAAAATTATTTTTTGAAAAATTTACTATGCAAAAGGCAATCCCTGGCGTAATTAAAACTTGCGATAGTAAAAAATTATTTTTTTGAAAAATTTACTATAGAAAAGGCAATCCCTGGCGTAATTAAAATTTGCGACAGTAGCAAATTAATTTGTGAAAAATTTACCTGGCGAAATTGAAATTTGCGAGAGTAAAAAATTATTTTTTGAATAATTTACTATAGAAAAGGCAATCCCTGGCGTATTTAAAATTTGCGACAGTAGAAAATTATTTTTTGAATAATTTACTATAGAAAAGGCAATCCCTGGCCTAATTAAAATTTGCGACAGTAGAAAATTATTTTTTGAATAATTTACTATAGAAAAGGCAATCCCTGGCGTAATTAAAATTTGCGACAGTATAAAATTATTTTTTGAATAATTTACTATAGAAAAGGCAATCCCTGGCGTAATTAAAAATTGCGACAGTTGAAAATTATTTTTTGAATAATTTACTATAGAAAGGGCAATCCCTGGCGTAATTAAAATTTGCGACAGTAGAAAATTATTTTTTGAATAATTTACTATAGAAAAGGCAATCCCTGGCGTAATTAAAATTTGCGACAGTAGAAAATTATTTTTTGAATAATTTACTATAGAAAAGGCAATCATTGGCGTAATTAAAATTTGCGACAGTAAAAAATTATTTTTTGAATAGTTTACTATATAAAAGGCAATACCTGGCTAAATTAAAATTTGCGACAGTAAAAAATTATTTTTTGAATAATTTACTATAGAAAAGGCAATCCCTGGGATATTTAAAATTTGCGACAGTTGAAAATTATTTTTTGAATAATTTACTATAGAAAAGGCAATCCCTGGCGTAATTAAAATTTGCGACAGTAAAAAATTATTTTTTGAATAATTTACTATAGAAAAGGCAATCCTGGCGTAATTAAAATTTGCGACAGTATAAAATTATTTTTTGAATAATTTACTATAGAAAAGGCAATCCCTGGGTTAATTAAAATTTGCGACAGTAGAAAATTATTTTTTGAAAAGTTTACTATAGAAAAGGCAATCTCTGGCGCAATTAAAATTTGCGACAGTAAAAAATTATTTTTTTGCAAAATTTACTATAGAAAAGGCAATCCCTGGCGTAATTAAAATTTGCGACAGTAGAAAATTATTTTTTGAAAAGTTTACTATAGAAAAGGCAATCCCTGGCGCAATTAAAATTTGCGACAGTAAAAAATTATTTTTTGCAAAATTTACTATCGAAAAGGCAATCCCTAGCGTAATTAAAATTTGCGACAGTAAAAAAATTATTTTTTGAATAATTTACTATAGAAAAGGCAATCCCTGGCGTATTTAAAATTTGCGACAGTATAAAATTAATTTTTGAAAAATTTACTATATAAAAGGCAATCCCTGGCGTAATTAAAATTTGCGACAGTAGAAAATTATTTTTTGAATAATTTACTATAGAAAAGGCAATCCCTGGCGTAATTAAAATTTGCGACAGTTGAAAATTATTTTTTGAATAATTTACTATAGAAAGGCAATCCCTGGCGTAATTAAAATTTGCGACAGTAGAAAATTATTTTTTGAATAATTTACTATAGAAAAGGCAATCCCTGGCGTATTTAAAATTTGCGACAGTAGAAAATTATTTTTTGAATAATTTGTATAGAAAAGGCAATCCCTGGCGTAATTAAAATTTGCGACAGTAGAAAATTAATTTTTGAAAAATTTACTATATAAAAGGCAATCCCTGGCGCAATTAAAATTTGCGACAGCAGAAAATTATTTTTTGAATAATTTACTATAGAAAAGGCAATCCCTGGCGTATTTAAAATTTGCGACAGTAGAAAATTATTTTTTGAATAATTTACTATAGAAAAGGCAATCCCTGGCGTATTTAAAATTTGCGACAGTATAAAATTAATTTTTGAAAAATTTACTATATAAAAGGCAATCCCTGGCGTAATTAAAATTTGCGACAGTATAAAATTATTTTTTGAATAATTTACTATAGAAAAGGCAATCCCTGGCGTATTTAAAATTTGCGACAGTAGAAAATTATTTTTTGAATAATTTACTATAGAAAAGTCAATCCCTGGCGTAAGTAAAATTTGCGACAGTAAAAAATTATTTTTTGAATAATTTACTATAGAAAAGGCAATCCCTTGCGCAATTAAAATTTGCGACAGTAGAAAATTATTTTTTGAATAATTTACTATAGAAAAGGCAATCCCTGGCATAATTAAAATTTGCGACAGTATAAAATTATTTTTTGAATAATTTACTATAGAAAAGGCAATCCCTGGCGTAATTAAAATTTGCGATAGTTGAATAATTTACTATAGAAAAGGCAATCCCTGGCGTAATTAAAATTTGCGACAGTAGAAAATTATTTTTTGAATAATTTACTATAGAAAAGGCAATCCCTGGCGCAATTACAATTTGCGACAGTATAAAAAATTTTTTTTGAATAATTTACTATAGAAAAGGCAATCCCTGGCGTAATTAAAATTTGCGACAGTAGAAAATTAATTTGTGAAAAATTTACCTGGCGAAATTGAAATTTGCGAGAGTAAAAAATTATTTTTTGAATAATTTACTATAGAAAAGGCAATCCCTGGCGTATTTAAAATTTGCGACAGTAGAAAATTATTTTTTGAATAATTTACTATAGAAAAGGCAATCCCTGGCGTAATTAACATTTGCGACAGTAGAAAATTATTTTTTGAATAATTTACTATAGAAAAGGCAATCCCTGGCGTAATTAAAATTTGCGACAGTATAAAATTATTTTTTGAATAATTTACTATAGAAAAGGCAATTCCTGGCGTAATTAAAATTTGCGGCAGTTGAAAATTATTTTTTGAATAATTTACTATAGAAAAGGCAATCCCTGGCGTAATTAAAATTTGCGACAGTAGAAAATTATTTTTTGAATAATTTACTATAGAAAAGGCAATCCCTGGCGTAATTAAATTTTGCGACAGTAAAAAATTATTTTTTGAATAATTTACTATAGAAAAGGCAATCCCTGGCGTAATTAAAATTTGCGACAGTAAAAAATTATTTTTTGAATAATTTACTATAGAAAAGGCAATCCCTGGGATATTTAAAATTTGCGACAGTTGAAAATTATTTTTTGAATAATTTACTATAGAAAAGGCAATCCCTGGCGTAATTAAAATTTGCGACAGTTGAAAATTATTTTTTGAATAATTTACTATAGAAAAGGCAATCCCTGGCGTAATTAAAATTTGCGACAGTAAAAAATATTTTTTGAATAATTTACTATAGAAAAGGCAATCCCTGGCGTAATTAAAATTTGCGACAGTAAAAAATTATTTTTTGAATAATTTACTATAGAAAAGGCAATCCCTGGGATATTTAAAATTTCCGACAGTTGAAAATTATTTTTTGAATAATTTACTATAGAAAAGGCAATCCCTGGCGTAATTAAAATTTGCGACAGTATAAAATTATTTTTTGCAAAATTTACTATAGAAAAGGCAATCCCTGGCGCAATTAAAATTTGCGACAGTAAAAAATTATGTTTTGAATAATTTACTATAGAAAAGGCAATCCCTGGCGTAATTAAAATTTGCGACAGTTGAAAATTATTTTTTGAATATTTTAATATAGAAAAGGCAATCCCTGGCGTAATTAAAATTTGCGACAGTTGAAAATTATTTTTTGAATAATTTACTACAGAAAAGGCAATCCCTGGTGATATTTAAAATTGGCGACAGTAGAAAATTATTTTTTGAATAATTTACTATAGAAAAGGCAATCCCTGGGATATTTAAAATTTGCGACAGTAGAAAATTATTTTTCGAATAATTTACTATAGAAAAGGCAATCCCTGGGATATTTAAAATTTGCGACAGTAGAAAATTATGTTTTGAATAATTTACTATAGAAAAGGCAATCCCTGGCGTATTTAAAATTTTCGACAGTAAAAAATTATTTTTTGCAAAATTTACTATAGAAAAGGCAATCCCTGGCGCAATTAAAATTTGCGACAGTATAAAATTATTTTTTGAATAATTTACTATAGAAAAGGCAATCCCTGGCGTAATTAAAATTTGCGACAGTAGAAAATTATTTTTTGAAAATTTTACTGTAGAAAGGCAATCCCTGGCGCACTTAAAATTTGCGACAGTAGAAAATTATTTTTTGAATAATTTACTATAGAAAAGGCAATTTCCCTGGCGCAATTAAAATTTGCGACAGTAGAAAATTATTTTTTGAATAATTTACTATAGAATAGGCAATCCCTGGCGTAATTAAAATTTGCGACAATAGAAAATTATTTTTTGAATAATTTACTATAGAAAAGGCAATCCCTGGCGTATTTAAAATTTGCGACAGTAGAAAATTATTTTTTGAATAATTTACTATAGAAAAGGCAATCCCTGGTGTAATTAAAATTTGCGACAGTAGAAAATTATTTTTTGAATAATTTACTATAGAAAAGCCAATCCCTGGCGTAATTACAATTTGCGACAGTAGAAAATTATTTTTTGAATAATTTACTATAGAAAAGGCAATACCTGGGATATTTAAAATTTTCGACAGTAGAAAATTATTTTTTGAATAATTTACTATAGAAAAGGCAATCCCTGGCGTAATTAAAATTTGCGACAGTATAAAATTATTTTTTGAATAATTTACTATAGAAAAGGCAATCCCTGGCGTAATTAAAATTTGCGATAGTCGAAAATTATTTTTTGAATAATTTACTATAGAAAAGGCAATCCCTGGCGTAATTAAAATTTGCGACAGTAGAAAATTATTTTTTGAATAATTTACTATAGAAAAGGCAATCCCTGGCGCAATTACAATTTGCGACAGTATAAAATTATTTTTTGAATAATTTACTATAGAAAAGGCAATCCCTGGCGTAATTAAAATTTGCGACAGTAGAAAATTAATTTGTGAAAAATTTACCTGTCGAAATTGAAATTTGCGAGAGTAAAAAATTATTTTTTGAATAATTTACTATAGAAAAGGCAATCCCTGGCGTAATTAAAATTTGCGACAGTTGAAAATTATTTTTTTGAATAATTTACTACAGAAAAGGCAATCCCTGGGATATTTAGAATTTGCGACAGTAGAAAATTATTTTTTGAATAATTTACTATAGAAAAGGCAATCCCTGGGATAAAATTTGCGACAGTAGAAAATTATTTTTTGAATAATTTACTATAGAAAAGGCAATCCCTGGGATATTTAAAATTTGCGACAGTAGAAAATTATTTTTTGAATAATTTCCTGTAGAAAGGAAATCCCTGGCGCAATTAAAATTTGCGACAGTAGAAAATTATTTTTTGAATAATTTACTATAGAAAAGGCAATCCCTGGCGTAATTAAAATTTGCGACAGTAGAAAATTATTTTTTGAATAATTTACTATAGAATAGGCAATCCCTGTATTAATTAAAATTTGCGAGAGTAAAAAATTATTTTTTGAATAATTTACTATAGAAAAGGCAATCCCTGGCGTAATTAAAATTTGCGACAGTAAAAAATTATTTTTTGCAAAATTTACTATAGAAAAGGCAATCCCTGGCGCAATTAAAATTTGCGACAGTTGAAAATTATCTTTTGAATAATTTACTATAGAAAAGGCAATCCCTGGCGCAATTAAAATTTGTGACAGTAAAAAATTATTTTTTGAATAATTTACTATATAAAAGGCAATCCCTGGCGCAATTAAAATTTGCGACAGTAAAAAATTATTTTTTGAATAATTTACTATAGAAAACGCAATTCCTGGAGTAATTAAAATTTGCGACAGTAAAAAATTATTTTTTGAATAATTTACTATAGAAAAGGCAATCCTTGGCGTAATTAAAATTTGCGACGGTTGAAAATTATTTTTTGAATAATTTACTATAGAAAAGGCAATCCCTGGCGTAATTAAAATTTGCGACAGTTGAAAATTATTTTTTGAATAATTTACTACAGAAAAGGCAATCCCTGGGATATTTAAAATTTGCGAGAGTAGAAAATTATTTTTTGAATAATTTACTATAGAAAAGGCAATCCCTGGGATATTTAAAATTTGCGACAGTAGAAAATTATTTTTTGAATAATTTACTATAGAAAAGGCAATCCCTGGGATATTTAAAATTTGCGACAGTAGAAAATTATTTTTTGAATAATTTACTATAGAAAAGGCAATCCCTGGCGTAATTAAAATTTGCGACAGTAGAAAATTATTTTTTGAATAATTTACTATAGAAAAGGCAATCCCTGGCGCAATTACAATTTGCGACAGTATAAATTTATTTTTTGAATAATTTACTATAGAAAAGGCAATCCCTGGCGTAATTAAAATTTGCGACAGTAGAAAATTAATTTGTGAAAAATTTACCTGGCGAAATTGAAATTTGCGAGAGTAAAAAATTATTTTTTGAATAATTTACTATAGAAAAGGCAATCCCTGGCGTAATTAAAATTTGCGACAGTTGAAAATTATTTTTTGAATAATTTACTACAGAAAAGGCAATCCCTGGGATATTTAGAATTTGCGACAGTAGAAAATTATTTTTTGAATAATTTACTATAGAAAAGGCAATCCCTGGGATAAAATTTGCGACAGTAGAAAATTATTTTTTGAATAATTTACTATAGAAAAGGCAATCCCTGGGATATTTAAAATTTGCGACAGTAGAAAATTATTTTTTGAATAATATCCTGTAGAAAGGCAATCCCTGGCGCAATTAAAATTTGCGACAGTAGAAAATTATTTTTTGAATAATTTACTATAGAAAAGGCAATCCCTGGCGTAATTAAAATTTGCGACAGTAGAAAATTATTTTTTGAATAATTTACTATAGAATAGGCAATCCCTGTATTAATTAAAATTTGCGACAGTAAAAAATTATTTTTTGAATAATTTACTATAGAAAAGGCAATCCCTGGCGTAATTAAAATTTGCGACAGTAAAAAATTATTTTTTGCAAAATTTACTATAGAAAAGGCAATCCCTGGCGCAATTAAAATTTGCGACAGTTGAAAATTATCTTTTGAATAATTTACTATAGAAAAGGCAATCCCTGGCGCAATTAAAATTTGCGACAGTAAAAAATTATTTTTTGAATAATTTACTATATAAAAGGCAATCCCTGGCGCAATTAAAATTTGCGACAGTAAAAAATTATTTTTTGAATAATTTACTATAGAAAAGGCAATTCCTGGAGTAATTAAAATTTGCGACAGTAAAAAATTATTTTTTGAATAATTTACTATAGAAAAGGCAATCCTTGGCGTAATTAAAATTTGCGACGGTTGAAAATTATTTTTTGAATAATTTACTATAGAAAAGGCAATCCCTGGCGTAATTAAAATTTGCGACAGTTGAAAATTATTTTTTGAATAATTTACTACAGAAAAGGCAATCCCTGGGATATTTAAAATTTGCGAGAGTAGAAAATTATTTTTTGAATAATTTACTATAGAAAAGGCAATCCCTGGGATATTTAAAATTTGCGACAGTAGAAAATTATTTTTTGAATAATTTACTATAGAAAAGGCAATCCCTGGGATATTTAAAATTTGCGACAGTAGAAAATTATTTTTTGAATAATTTACTATAGAAAAGGCAATCCCTGGCGTATTTAAAATTTTCGACAGTAAAAAATTATTTTTTGCAAAATTTACTATAGAAAAGGCAATCCCTGGCGCAATTAAAATTTGCGACAGTATAAATTATTTTTGAATAATTTACTATAGAAAAGGCAATCCCTGGCGTAATTAAAATTTGCCTCAGTAGAAATTTTTTTTTGAAAAGTTTACTGTAGAAAGGCAATCCCTGGGATATTTAAAATTTGCGACAGTTGAAAATTATTTTTTGAATAATTTACTATAGAAAAGGCAATCCCTGGCGTAATTAAAATTTGCGACAGTTGAAAATTATTTTTTGAATAATTTACTATAGAAAAGGCAATCCCTGGCGTAATTAAAATTTGCGACAGTAGAAAATTATTTTTTGAATAATTTACTATAGAAAAGGCAATCCCTAGCGTAATTAAAATTTGCGACAGTAAAAAATTATTTTTTGAATAATTTACTATAGAAAAGGCAATCCCTGGATATTTAAAATTTGCGACAGTTGAAAATTATTTTTTGAATAATCTACTATAGAAAAGGCAATCCCTGGCGTAATTAAAATTTGCGACAGTAGAAAATTATTTTTTGAATAATTTACTATAGAAAAGGCAATCCCTGGGATATTTAAAATTTCCGACAGTTGAAAATTATTTTTTGAATAATTTACTATAGAAAAGGCAATCCCTGGCGTAATTAAAATTTGCGACAGTATAAAATTATTTTTTGCAAAATTTACTATAGAAAAGGCAATCCCTGGCGGAATTAAAATTTGCGACAGTTGAAAATTATCTTTTGAATAATTTACTATAGAAAAGGCAATCCCTGGTGCAATTAAAATTTGCGACAGTAAAAAATTATTTTTTGAATAATTTACTATATAAAAGGCAATCCCTGGCGCAATTAAAATTTGCGACAGTAAAAAATTATTTTTTGAATAATTTACTATAGAAAAGGCAATCCCTCGCGTAATTAAAATTTGCGACAGTAAAAAATTATTTTTTGAATAATTTACTATAGAAAAGGCAATCCCTGGCGTAATTAAAATTTGCGACAGTTGAAAATTATTTTTTGAATAATTTACTATAGAAAAGGCAATCCCTGGCGTAATTAAAATTTGCGACAGTTGAAAATTATTTTTTGAATAATTTACTACAGAAAAGGCAATCCCTGGGATATTTAAAATTTGCGACAGTAGAAAATTATTTTTTGAATAATTTACTATAGAAAAGGCAATCCCTGGGATATTTAAAATTTGCGACAGTAGAAAATTATTTTTTGAATAATTTACTATAGAAAAGGCAATCCCTGGGATATTTAAAATTTGCGACAGTAGAAAATTATTTTTTGAATAATTTACTATAGAAAAGGCAATCCCTGGCGTATTTAAAATTTTCGACAGTAAAAAATTATTTTTTGCAAAATTTACTATAGAAAAGGCAATCCCTGGCGCAATTAAAATTTGCGACAATATAAAATTATTTTTTGAATAATTTACTATAGAAAAGGCAATCCCTGGCGTAATTAAAATTTGCGACAGTAGAAAATTATTTTTTGAAAAGTTTACTGTAGAAAGGCAATCCCTGGCGCACTTAAAATTTGCGACAGTAGAAAATTATTTTTTGGATAATTTACTATAGAAAAGGCAATCCCTGGCGCAATTAAAATTTGCGACAGTAGAAAATTATTTTTTGAATAATTTACTATAGAATAGGCAATCCCTGGCGCAATTAAAATTTGCGACAGTAGAAAATTATTTTTTGAATAATTTACTATAGAAAAGGCAATCCCTGGCGTAATTAAAATTTGCGACAGTTGAAAATTATTTTTTGAATAATTTACTACAGAAAAGGCAATCACTGGGATATTTAAAATTTGCGACAGTAGAAAATTATTTTTTGAATAATTTACTATAGAAAAGGCAATCCCTGGCGTAATTAAAATTTGCGACAGTAAAAAATTATTTTTTGAATAATTTACTATAGAAAAGGCAATATCTGGCGTAATTAAAATTTGCGACAGTAAAAAATTATTTTTTGTATAATTTACTATAGAAAAGGCAATCCCTGGGATATTTAAAATTTGCGACAGTAAAAAATTATTTTTTGAATAATTTACTATAGAAAAGGCAATCCCTGGGATATTTAAAATTTGCGACAGTTGAAAATTATTTTTTGAATTATTTACTATAGAAAAGGCAATCCCTGGCGTAATTAAAATTTGCGACAGTTGAAAATTATTTTTTGAATAATTTACTATAAAAAAGGCAATCCCTGGCGTAATTAAAATTTGCGACAGTTGAAAATTATTTTTTGAATAATTTACTACAGAAAAGGCAATCCCTGGGATATTTAAAATTTGCGACAGTAGAAAATTATTTTTTGAATAATTTACTATAGAAAAGGCAATCCCTGGGATATTTAAAATTTGCGACAGTAGAAAATTATTTTTTGAATAATTTACTATAGAAAAGGCAATCCCTGGGATATTTAAAATTTGCGACAGTAGAAAATTATTTTTTGAATAATTTACTATAGAAAAGGCAATCCCTGGCGTATTTAAAATTTTCGACAGTAAAAAATTATTTTTTGCAAAATTTACTAGAGAAAAGGCAATCCCTGGCGCAATTAAAATTTGCGACAATATAAAATTATTTTTTGAATAATTTACTATAGAAAAGGCAATCCCTGGCGTAATTAAAATTTGCGACATTAGAAAATTATTTTTTGAAAAGTTTACTGTAGAAAGGCAATCCCTGGCGCACTTAAAATTTGCGACAGTAGAAAATTATTTTTTGAATAATTTACTATAGAAAAGGCAATCCCTGGCGCAATTAAAATTTGCGACAGTAGAAAATTATTTTTTTAATAATTTACTATAGAATAGGCAATCCCTGGCGTAATTAAAATTTGCGACAGTAGAAAATTATTTTTTGAATAATTTACTATAGAAAAGGCAATCCCTGGCGTAATTAAAATTTGCGACAGTTGAAAATTATTTTTTGAATAATTTACTACAGAAAAGGCAATCCCTGGAATATTTAAAATTTGCGACAGTAGAAAATTATTTTTTGAATAATTTACTATAGAAAAGGCAATCCCTGGCGTAATTAAAATTTGCGACAGTAAAAAATTATTTTTTGAATAATTTACTATAGAAAAGGCAATATCTGGCGTAATTAAAATTTGCGACAGTAAAAAATTATTTTTTGAATAATTGACTATAGAAAAGGCAATCCCTGGGATATTTAAAATTTGCGACAGTAAAAAATTATTTTTTGAATAATTTACTATAGAAAAGGCAATCCCTGGGATATTTAAAATTTGCGACAGTTGAAAATTATTTGTTGAATTATTTACTATAGAAAAGGCAATCCCTGGCGTAATTAAAATTTGCGACAGTTGAAAATTATTTTTTGAATAATTTACTATAGAAAAGGCAATCCCTGGCGTAATTAAAATTTGCGAGAGTAGAAAATTATTTTTTGAATAATTTACTATAGAAAAGGCAATCCCTGGCGTATTTAAAATTTGCGAAAGTAGAAAATTATTTTTTAAATAATTTACTATAGAAAAGGCAATCCCTGGCGTACTTAAAATTTGCGACAGTAGAAAATTATTTTTTGAATAATTTACTATAGAAAAGGCAATCCCTGGCGTAATTACAATTTGCGACAGTAGAAAATTATTTTTTGAATAATTTACTATAGAAAAGGCAATCCCTGGCGCAATTAAAATTTGCGACAGTAGAAAATTATTTTTTGAATAATTTACTATAGAAAAGGCAATCCCTGGCGTAATTAAAATTTGCGACAGTAGAAAATTATTTTTTGAATAATTTACTATAGAAAAGGCAATCCCTGGCGTAATTAAAATTTGCGACAGTAAAACATTATTTTTTGAATAATTTACTATAGAAAAGGTAATCCCTGGCCTAATTAAAATTTGCGACAGTAAAAAATTATTTTTTGAATAATTTACTATAGAAAAGGCAATCCCTGGCGTAATTAAAATTTGCGACAGTAGAAAATTATTTTTTGAATAATTTACTATAGAAAAGGCAATCCCTGGGATATTTAAAATTTGCGACAGTTGAAAATTATTTTTTGAATAATTTACTATAGAAAAGGCAATCCCTGGCGTAATTAAAATTTGCGACAGTAGAAAATTATTTTTTGAATAATTTACTATAGAAAAGGCAATCCCTGGCGTAATTAAAATTTGCGACAGTAGAAAATTATTTTTTGAATAATTTACTATAGAAAAGGCAATCCCTGGCGTAATTAAAATTTGCGACAGTATAAAACTATTTTTTGCAAAATTTACTGTAGAAAAGGCAATCCCTGGGATATTTAAAATTTGCGACAGTTGAAAATTATTTTTTGAATAATTTACTATAGAAAAGGCAATCCCTGGCCCAATTAAAATTTGCAACAGTAGAAAATTATTTTTTGAATAATTTACTATAGAAAAGGCAATCCCTGGCGGATTTGAAATTTGCGACAGTTGAAAATTATTTTTTGAATAATTTACTATAGAAAAGGAAATCCCTGGGATATTTAAAACTTGCGACAGTAAAAAATTATTTTTTGAATAATTTACTATAGAAAAGGCAATCCCTGGCGTAATTAAAATTTGCGACAGTTGAAAATTATTTTTTGAATAATTTACTGTAGAAAAGGCAATCCCTGGCGCACTTAAAATTTGCGACAGTAGAAAATTATTTTTTGAATAATTTACTATATAAAAGGCAATCCCTGGCGTAATTAAAATTAGCGACAGTAGAAAATTAATTTGTGAAAAATTTACCTGGCGAAATTGAAATTTGCGAGAGTAAAAAATTATTTTTTGAATAATTTACTATACAAAAGGCAATCCCTGGCGCAATTAAAATTTGCGACAGTTGAAAATTATTTTTGACTAATTTACTATAGAAAAGGCAATCCCTGGGATATTTAAAATTTGCGACAGTAAAAAATTATTTTTTGACTAATTTACTATAGAAAAGGCAATCCCTGGCGTAATTAAAATTTGCGACAGTAAAAAATTATTTTTTGAATAATTTACTATAGAAAAGGCAATCCCTGGCGTAATTAAAATTTGCGACAGTTGAAAATTATTTTTTGAATAATTTACTATAGAAAAGGCAATCCCTGGCGTAATTAAAATTTGCGACAGTTGATAATTATTTTTTGAATAATTTACTATAGAAAAGGCAATCCCTGGGATATTTAAAATTTGCGAAAGTAAAAAATTATTTTTTGAATAATTTACTATAGAAAAGGCAATCCCTGGCGTAATTAAAATTTGCGACAGTATAAAATTATTTTTTGAATAATTTACTATAGAAAAGTCAATCCCCGGCGCAATTGAAATTTGCGAGAGTAAAAAATTATTTTTTGAATAATTTACTATAGAAAAGGCAATCCCTGGCGTAATTAAAATTTGCGACAGTAGAAAATTATTTTTTGCAAAATTTACTATAGAAAAGGCAATCCCTGGCGTAATTAAAATTTGCGACAGTAAAAAATTATTTTTTGAATAATTTACTATAGAAAAGGCAATCCCTGGCGTAATTAAAATTTGCGATAGTAGAAAATTATTTTTGAATAATTTACTATAGAAAAGGCAATCCCTGGCGTAATTAAAATTTGCGACAGTAGAAAATTATTTTTTGAATAATTTACTATAGAAAAGGCAATCCCTGGCGTATTTAAAATTTGCGACAGTATAAAATTATTTTTTGAATAATTTACTATAGAAAAGGCAATCCCTGGCGTATTTAAAATTTGCGACAGTATAAAATTATTTTTTGAAAAATTTACTATAGAAAAGGCAATACCTGGCGCACTTAAAATTTGCGACAGTAAAAAATTATTTTTTGAATAATTTACTACAGAAAAGGCAATCCCTGGCGTAATTAAAATTTGCGACAGTTGAAAATTATATTTTGAATAATTTACTATAGAAAAGGCAATCCCTGGGATATTTAAAATTTGCGACAGTTGAAAATTATTTTTTGAATAATTTACTATAGAAAAGGCAATCCCTGGCGTAATTAAAATTTTCGACAGTAGAAAATTATTTTTTGAAAAATTTACTATAGAAAAGGCAATCCCTGGCGTAATTAAAACATGCGATAGTAAAAGATAATTTATTGAAAAATTTACTATAGAAAAGGCAATCCCTGGCGCAATTAAAATTTGCAACAGTAGAAAATTATTTTTTGAATAATTTACTATAGAAAAGGCAATCCCTGGCGTAATTAAAATTTGCGACAGTAAAAAATTATTTTTTGAATAATTTACTATAGAAAAGGCAATCAATCCCTTTCGTAGTTAAAATTTGCGACAGTAGAAAATTATTTTTTGAAAAATTTACTATAGAAAAGGCAATCCCTGGCGTAATTAAAACTTGCGATAGTAAAAAATTATTTTTTGAAAAATTTACTATAGAAAAGGCAATCCCTGGCGCAGTTAAAATTTGCAACAGTAGAAAATTATTTTTTGAATAATTTACTATAGAAAAGGCAATCCCTGGCGTAATTAAAATTTGCGACAGTAGAAAATTATTTTTTGAATGATTTACTATAGAAAAGGCAATCCCTGGCGTAATTAAAATTTGCGACAGTATAAAATTATTTTTTGCAAAATTTACTGTAGAAAAGGCAATCCCTGGGATATTTAAAATTTGCGACAGTTGAAAATTATTTTTTGAATAATTTACTATAGAAAAGGCAATCCCTGGCGTAATTAAAGTTTGCGACAGTTGAAAATTATTTTTTGAATAATTTACTATAGAAAAGGCAATCCCTGGCGTAATTAAAATTTGCGACAGTAGAAAATTATTTTTTGAATAATTTACTATAGAAAAGGCAATCCCTGGCGAATTTAAAATTTGCGACAGTAGAAAATTATTTTTTGAATAATTTACTATAGAAAAGGCAATCCCTGGCGTAATTAAAATTTGCGACAGTAGAAAATTATTTTTTGAATAATTTACTATAGAAAAGGCAATCCCTGGCGTAATTACAATTTGCGACAGTAGAAAATTATTTTTTGAATAATTTACTATAGAAAAGGCAATCCCTGGCGCAATTAAAATTTGCGACAGTAGAAAATTATTTTTTGAATAATTTACTATAGAAAAGGCAATCCCTGGCGTAATTAAAATTTGCGACAGTAGAAAATTATTTTTTGAATAATTTACTATAGAAAAGGCAATCCCTGGCGTAATTAAAATTTGCGACAGTAGAAAATTATTTTTTGAATAATTTACTATAGAAAAGGCAATCCCTAGCGTAATTAAAATTTGCGACAGTAGAAAATTATTTTTTGAATGATTTACTATAGAAAAGGCAATCCCTGGCGTAATTAAAATTTGCGACAGTATAAAATTATTTTTTGCAAAATTTACTGTAGAAAAGGCAATCCCTGGGATATTTAAAATTTGCGACAGTTGAAAATTATTTTTTGAATAATTTACTATAGAAAAGGCAATCCCTGGCGCAATTAAAATTTGCAACAGTAGAAAATTATTTTTTGAATAATTTACTATAGAAGAGGCAATCCCTGGCGGATTTGAAATTTGCGACAGTTGAAAATTATTTTTTGAATAATTTACTATAGAAAAGGAAATCCCTGGGATATTTAAAACTTGCGACAGTAAAAAATTATTTTTTGAATAATTTACTATAGAAAAGGCAATCCCTGGCGTAATTAAAATTTGCGACAGTTGAAAATTATTTTTTGAATAATTTACTGTAGAAAAGGCAATCCCTGGCGCACTTAAAATTTGCGACAGTAGAAAATTATTTTTTGAATAATTTACTATAGAAAAGGCAATCCCTGGCGTAATTAAAATTTGCGACAGTAAAAAATTATTTTTTGAATAATTTACTATAGAAAAGGCAAACCCTGGCGTAATTAAAATTTGCGACAGTAGAAAATTATTTTTTGAATAATTTACTATAGAAAAGGCAATCCCTGGCGTAATTAAAATTTGCGACAGTTGAAAATTATTTTTTGAATAATTTACTATTGAAAAGGCAATCCCTGGGATATTTAAAATTTGCGACAGTAAAAAATTATTTTTTGAATAATTTACTATAGAAAAGGCAATCCCTGGCGTAATTAAAATTTGCGACAGTATAAAATTATTTTTTGAATAATTTACTATAGAAAACGCAATCCCTGGCGCAATTGAAATTTGCGAGAGTAAAAAATTATTTTTTGAATAATTTACTATAGAAAAGGCAATCCCTGGCGTAATTAAAATTTGCGACAGTAGAAAATTATTTTTTGCAAAATTTACTATAGAAAAGGCAATCCCTGGCGTAATTAAAATTTGCGACAGTAAAAAATTATTTTTTGAATAATTTACTATAGAAAAGGCAATCCCTGGCGTAATTAAAATTTGCGACAGTAGAAAATTATTTTTTGAATATTTTACTATAGAAAAGGCAATCCCTGGCGTAATTAAAATTTGCGACAGTAGAAAATTATTTTTTGAATAATTTACTATAGAAAAGGCAATCCCTGGCGTATTTAAAATTTGCGACAGTATAAAATTATTTTTTGAATAATTTACTATAGAAAAGGCAATCCCTGGCGCAATTAAAATTTGCGACAGTAGAAAATTATTTTTTGAATAATTTACTATAGAAAAGGCAATCCCTGGCGCAATTAAAACTTGCGATAGTAAAAAATTATTTTTTGAATAATTTACTATAGAAAAGGCAATCCCTGGCGTAATTAAAATTTGCGACAGTAGAAAATTATTTTTTGAATAATTTACTATAGAAAAGGCAATCCCTGGCGTATTTAAAATTTGCGACAGTATAAAATTATTTTTTGAAAAATTTACTATAGAAGAGGCAATACCTGGCGCACTTAAAATTTGCGACAGTAAAAAATTATTTTTTGAATAATTTACTATAGAAAAGGCAATCCCTGGCGTAATTAAAATTTGCGACAGTTGAAAATTATTTTTTGAATAATTTACTATAGAAAGGCAATCCCTGGGATATTTAAAATTTGCGACAGTTGAAAACTATTTTTTGAATAATTTACTATAGAAAAGGCAATCCCTGGCGTAATTAAAATTTTCGACAGTAGAAAATTATTTTTTGAAAAATTTACTATAGAAAAGGCAATCCCTGGCGTAATTAAAACTTGCGATAGTAAAAAATTATTTATTGAAAAATTTACTATAGAAAAGGCAATCCCTGGCGCAATTAAAATTTGCAACAGTAGAAAATTATTTTTTGAATAATTTACTATAGAAAAGGCAATCCCTGACGTAATTAAAACTTGCGATAGTAAAAAATTATTTTTTGAAAAATTTACTATAGAAAAGGCAATCCCTGGCGCAATTAAAATTTGCAACAGTAGAAAATTATTTTTTGAATAATTTACTATAGAAAAGGCAATCCCTGGCGTAATTAAAATTTGCGACATTAAAAAATTATTTTTTGAATAATTTACTATAGAAAAGGCAATCCCTGGCGTAGTTAAAATTTGCGACAGTAAAAAATTATTTTTTGAATAATTTACTATAGAAAAGGCAATCCCTGGCGTAATTAAAATTTGCGACAGTTGAAAATTATTTTTTGAATAATTTACTATAGAAAAGGCAATCCCTGGGATATTTAAAATTTGCTACAGTAAAAAATTATTTTTCGAATAATTTACTGTAGAAAAGGCAATCCCTGGGATATTTAAAATTTGCGACAGTAGAAAATTATGTTTTGAAAAGTTTACTATAGAAAAGGCAATCCCTGGCGCAATTAAAATTTGCGACAGTTGAAAATTATTTTTTGAATAATTTACTATAGAAAAGGCAATCCCTGGCGTAATTAAAATTTGCGACAGTAGAAAATTAATTTGTGAAAAATTTACCTGGCGAAATTGAAATTTGCAAGGGTAAAAAATTATTTTTTGAATAATTTACTATAGAAAAGGCAATCCCTGGCGCAATTGAAATTTGCGACAGTAAAAAATTATTTTTTGAATAATTTACTATAGAAAAGGCAATCCCTGGCGTAATTAAAATTTGCGACATTTGAAAATTATATTTTGAATAATTTACTATAGAAAAGGCAATCCCTGGGATATTTAAAATTTGCGACAGTTGAAAATTATTTTTTGAATAATTTACTATAGAAAAGGCAATCCCTGGCGTAATTAAAATTTTCGACAGTAGAAAATTATTTTTTAATAATTTACTATAGAAAAGGCAATCCCTGGCGTAATTAAAATTTGCGACAGTAAAAAATTATTTTTTGAATAATTTACTATAGAAAAGGCAATCCCTGGCGTAGTTAAAATTTGCGACAGTAGAAAATTATTTTTTGAAAAATTTACTATAGAAAAGGCAATCCCTGGCGTAATTAAAACTTGCGATAGTAAAAAATTTTTTTTTGAAAAATTTACTATAGAAAAGCCAATCCCTGGCGCAATTAAAATTTGCAACAGTAGAAAATTATTTTTTGAATAATTTACTATAGAAAAGGCAATCCCTGGCGTAATTAAAATTTGCGACAGTAGAAAATTATTTTTTGAAAAGTTTACTGTAGAAAGGCAATCCCTGGCGCACTTAAAATTTGCGACAGTAGAAAATTATTTTTTGAATAATTTACTATAGAAAAGGCAATCCCTGGCGCAATTAAAATTTGCGACAGTAGAAAATTATTTTTTGAATAATTTACTATAGAATAGGCAAGCCCTGGCGTAATTAAAATTTGCGACAGTAGAAAATTATTTTTTGAATAATTTACTATAGAAAAGGCAATCCCTGGCGTAATTAAAATTTGCGACAGTAAAAAATTATTTTTTGAATAATTTACTATAGAAAAGGCAATCCCTGGCGTAATTAAAATTTGCGACAGTAAAAAATTATTTTTTGAATAATTTACTATAGAAAAGGCAATCCCTGGGATATTTAAAATTTGCGACAGTAAAAAATTATTTTTTGAATAATTTACTATAGAAAAGGCAATCCCTGGGATATTTAAAATTTGCGACAGTTGGAAATTATTTTTTGAATAATTTACTATAGAAAAGGCAATCCCTGGCGTAATTAAAATTTGCGACAGTTGAAAATTATTTTTTGAATAATTTACTATAGAAAAGGCAATCCCTGGCGTAATTAAAATTTGCGACAGTAGAAAATTATTTTTTGAATAATTTACTATAGAAAAGGCAATCCCTGGCGAATTTAAAATTTGCGACAGTAGAAAATTATTTTTTGAATAATTTACTATAGAAAAGGCAATCCCTGGCGTAATTAAAATATGCGACAGTAGAAAATTATTTTTTGAATAATTTACTATAGAAAAGGCAATCCCTGGCGTAATTACAATTTGCGACAGTATAAAATTATTTTTTGAATAATTTACTATAGAAAACGCAATCCCTGGCGCAATTGAAATTTGCGAGAGTAAAAAATTATTTTTTGAATAATTTACTATAGAAAAGGCAATCCCTGGCGTAATTAAAATTTGCGACAGTAGAAAATTATTTTTTGAATAATTTACTATAGAAAAGGCAATCCCTGGCGTAATTAAAATTTGCGACAGTTGAAAATTATTTTTTGAATAATTTACTATTGAAAAGGCAATCCCTGGGATATTTAAAATTTGCGACAGTAAAAAATTATTTTTTGAATAATTTACTATAGAAAAGGCAATCCCTGGCGTAATTAAAATTTGCGACAGTATAAAATTATTTTTTGAATAATTTACTATAGAAAACGCAATCCCTGGCGCAATTGAAATTTGCGAGAGTAAAAAATTATTTTTTGAATAATTTACTATAGAAAAGGCAATCCCTGGCGTAATTAAAATTTGCGACAGTAAAAAATTATTTTTTGAATATTTTACTATAGAAAAGGCAATCCCTGGCGTAATTAAAATTTGCGACAGTAGAAAATTATTTTTTGAATAATTTACTATAGAAAAGGCAATCCCTGGCGTAATTAAAATTTGCGACAGTTGAAAATTATTTTTTGAATAATTTACTATTGAAAAGCAATCCCTGGGATATTTAAAATTTGCGACAGTAAAAAAATTATTTTTTGAATAATTTACTATAGAAAAGGCAATCCCTGGCGTAATTAAAATTTGCGACAGTTGAAAATTATTTTTGAATAATTTACTATTGAAAAGGCAATCCCTGGGATATTTAAAATTTGCGACAGTAAAAAATTATTTTTTGAATAATTTACTATAGAAAAGGCAATCCCTGGCGTAGTTAAAATTTGCGACAGTATAAAATTATTTTTTGAATAATTTACTATAGAAAACGCAATCCCTGGCGCAATTGAAATTTGCGAGAGTAAAAAATAATTTTTTGAATAATTTACTATAGGAAAGGCAATCCCTGGCGTAATTAAAATTTGCGACAGTAGAAAATTATTTTTTGCAAAATTTTCTATAGAAAAGGCAATCCCTGGCGTAATTAAAATTTGCGACAGTAAAAAATTATTTTTTGAATAATTTACTATAGAAAAGGCAATCCCTGGCGTAATTAAAATTTGCGACAGTAGAAAATTATTTTTTGAATAATTTACTATTGAAAAGGCAATCCCTGGGATATTTAAAATTTGCGACAGTAAAAAATTATTTTTTGAATAATTTACTATAGAAAAGGCAATCCCTGGCGTAATTAAAATTTGCGACAGTATAAAATTATTTTTTGAATAATTTACTATAGAAAAGGCAATCCCTGGCGCAATTAAAATTTGCGACAGTAGAAAATTATTTTTTGAATAATTTACTATAGAAAAGGCAATCCCTGGCGCAATTAAAACTTGCGATAGTAAAAAATTATTTTTTGAATAATTTACTCTAGAAAAGGCAATCCCTGGCGTAATTAAAATTTGCGACAGTAGAAAATTATTTTTTGAATAATTTACTATAGAAAAGGCAATCCCTGGCGTATTTAAAATTTGCGACAGTATAAAATTATTTTTTGAAAAATTTACTATAGAAGAGGCAATAACTGGCGCACTTAAAATTTTCGACAGTTGAAAATTATTTTTTGAATAATTTACTATAGAAAAGGCAATCCCTGGCGTAATTAAAATTTGCGACAGTTGAAAATTATTTTTTGAATAATTTACTATAGAAAGGCAATCCCTGGGATATTTAAAATTTGCGACAGTTGAAAACTATTTTTTGAATAATTTACTATAGAAAAGGCAATCCCTGGCGTAATTAAAATTTTCGACAGTAGAAATTTATTTTTTGAAAAATTTACTATAGAAAAGGCAATCCCTGGCGTAATTAAAACTTGCGATAGTAAAAAAATTATTTTTTGAAAAATTTACTATAGAAAAGGCAATCCCTGGCGCAATTAAAATTTGCAACAGTAGAAAATTATTTTTTGAATAATTTACTATAGAAAAGGCAATCCCTGGCGTAATTAAAATTTGCGACATTAAAAAATTATTTTTTGAATAATTTACTATAGAAAAGGCAATCCCTGGCGTAGTTAAAATTTGCGACAGTAAAAAATTATTTTTTGAATAATTTACTATAGAAAAGGCAATCCCTGGCGTAATTAAAATTTGCGACAGTTGAAAATTATTTTTTGAATAATTTACTATAGAAAAGGCAATCCCTGGGATATTTAAAATTTGCTACAGTAAAAAATTATTTTTCGAATAATTTACTGTAGAAAAGGCAATCCCTGGCGCACTTAAAATTTGCGACAGTAGAAAATTATGTTTTGAAAAGTTTACTATAGAAAAGGCAATCCCTGGCGCAATTAAAATTTGCGACAGTTGAAAATTATTTTTTGAATAATTTACTATAGAAAAGGCAATCCCTGGCGTAATTAAAATTTGCGACAGTAGAAAATTAATTTGTGAAAAATTTACCTGGCGAAATTGAAATTTGCAAGGGTAAAAAATTATTTTTTGAATAATTTACTATAGAAAAGGCAATCCCTGGCGTAATTAAAATTTGCGACAGTAAAAAATTATTTTTTGAATAATTTACTATAGAAAAGGCAATCCCTGGCGTAGTTAAAATTTGCGACAGTAAAAAATTATTTTTTGAATAATTTACTATAGAAAAGGCAATCCCTGGCGTAATTAAAATTTGCGACAGTTGAAAATTATTTTTTGAATAATTTACTATAGAAAAGGCAATCCCTGGGATATTTAAAATTTGCTACAGTAAAAAATTATTTTTCGAATAATTTACTGTAGAAAAGGCAATCCCTGGCGTAATTAAAATTTGCGACAGTAGAAAATTATTTTTTGAATAATTTACTATAGAAAAGGCAATCCCTGGCGTATTTAAAATTTGCGACAGTATAAAATTATTTTGTGAAAAATTTACTATAGAAGAGGCAATACCTGGCGCACTTAAAATTTGCGACAGTTGAAAATTATTTTTTGAATAATTTACTATAGAAAAGGCAATCCCTGGCGTAATTAAAATTTGCGACAGTTGAAAATTATTTTTTGAATAATTTACTATAGAAAGGCAATCCCTGGGATATTTAAAATTTGCGACAGTTGAAAACTATTTTTTGAATAATTTACTATAGAAAAGGCAATCCCTGGCGTAATTAAAATTTGCGACAGTAAAAAATTATTTTTTGAATAATTTACTATAGAAAAGGCAATCCCTGGCGTAGTTAAAATTTGCGACAGTAAAAAATTATTTTTTGAATAATTTACTATAGAAAAGGCAATCCCTGGCGTAATTAAAATTTGCGACAGTTGAGAATTATTTTTTGAATAATTTACTATAGAAAAGGCAGTCCCTGGGATATTTAAAATTTGCTACAGTAAAAAATTATTTTTCGAATAATTTACTGTAGAAAAGGCAATCCCTGGCGCACTTAAAATTTGCGACAGTAGAAAATTATGTTTTGAAAAGTTTACTATAGAAAAGGCAATCCCTGGCGTAATTACAATTTGCGACAGTAGAAAATTAATTTGTGAAAAATTTACCTGGCGTAATTAAAATTTGCGACAGTAAAAAATTATTTTTTGAATAATTTACTATAGAAAAGGCAATCCCTGGCGTAATTAAAATTTGCGACAGTAGAAAATTATTTTTTGAATAATTTACTATAGAAAAGGCAATCCCTGGCGAAATTAAAATTTGCGACAGTAGAAAATTATTTTTTGAATAATTTACTATAGAAAAGGCAATCCCTGGCGTAATTAAAATTTGCGACAGTAGAAAATTATTTTTTGAATAATTTACTATAGAAAAGGCAATCCCTGGCGTAATTAAAATTTGCGACAGTAAAACATTATTTTTTGAATAATTTACTATAGAAAAGGCAATCCCTGGCCTAATTAAAATTTGCGACAGTAAAAAATTATTTTTTGAATAATTTACTATAGAAAAGGCAATCCCTGGCGTAATTAAAATTTGCGACAGTAGAAAATTATTTTTTGAATAATTTACTATAGAAAAAGCAATCCCTGGGATATTTAAAATTTGCGACAGTTGAAAATTATTTTTTGAATAATTTACTATAGAAAAGGCAATCCCTGGCGTAATTAAAATTTGCGACAGTAGAAAATTATTTTTTGAATAATTTACTATAGAAAAGGCAATCCCTGGCGTAATTAAAATTTGCGACAGTAGAAAATTATTTTTTGAATAATTTACTATAGAAAAGGCAATCCCTGGCGTAATTAAAATTTGCGACAGTATAAAATTATTTTTTGCAAAATTTACTATAGAAAAGGCAATCCCTGGGATATTTAAAATTTGCGACAGTTGAAAATTATTTTTTGAATAATTTACTATAGAAAAGGCAATCCCTGGCGCAATTAGAATTTGCAACAGTAGAAAATTATTTTTTGAATAATTTACTATAGAAGAGGCAATCCCTGGCGGATTTGAAATTTGCGACAGTTGAAAATTATTTTTTGAATAATTTACTATAGAAAAGGAAATCCCTGGGATATTTAAAACTTGCGACAGTAAAAAATTATTTTTTGAATAATTTACTATAGAAAAGGCAATCCCTGGCGTAATTAAAATTTGCGACAGTAGAAAATTATTTTTTGAATAATTTACTATAGAAAAGGCAATCCCTGGCGTAATTAAAATTTGCGACAGTAGAAAATTATTTTTCGAATAATTTACTATAGAAAAGGCAATCCCTGGCGTATTTAAAATTTGCGACAGTATAAAATTATTTTTTGAATAATTTACTATAGAAAAGGCAATCCCTGGCGCAATTAAAATTTGCGACAGTAGAAAATAATTTTTTGAATAATTTACTATAGAAAAGGCAATCCCTGGCGCACTTAAAATTTGCGACAGTAGAAAATTATTTTTTGAATAATTTACTATAGAAAAGGCAATCCCTGGCGTAATTAAAATTTGCGACAGTAGAAAATTAATTTGTGAAAAATTTACCTGGCGAAATTGAAATTTGCGAGAGTAAAAAATTATTTTTTGAATAATTTACTATAGAAAAGGCAATCCCTGGGATATTTAAAATTTGCGACAGTAAAAAATTATTTTTTTGAATAATTTACTATAGAAAAGGCAATCCCTGGCGTAATTACAATTTGCGACAGTAGAAAATTAATTTGTGAAAAATTTACCTGGCGTAATTAAAATTTGCGACAGTAAAAAATTATTTTTTGAATAATTTACTATAGAAAAGGCAATCCCTGGCGTAATTAAAATTTGCGACAGTAGAAAATTATTTTTTGAATAATTTACTATAGAAAAGGCAATCCCTGGCGTAATTAAAATTTGCGACAGTATAAAATTATTTTTTGAAAAGTTTACTATAGAAAAGGCAATCCCTGGCGCAATTAAAATTTGCGACAGTAGAAAATTATTTTTTGAATAATTTACTATAGAAAAGGCAATCCCTGGCGTAATTAAAATTTGCGACAGTAGAAAATTATTTTTTGATTATTTTTTGAATAATTTCCTATAGAAAAGGCAATCCCTGGCGTAATTAAAATTCGCGACAATAAAAAATTATTTTTTGAATAATTTACTATAGAAAAGGCCATCCCTGGCGTAATTAAAATTTGCGACAGTAAAAAATTATTTTTTGAATAATTTACTATAGAAAAGGCAATCCCTGGCGTAATTAAAATTTGCGACAGTAGAAAATTATTTTTTTGAATAATTTACTATAGAAAAGGCAATCCCTGGCGTATTTAAAATTTGCGACAGTATAAAATTATTTTTTGAATAATTTACTATAGAAAAGGCAATCCCTGGCGCAATTAAAATTTGCGACAGTAGAAAATTATTTTTTGAATAATTTACTATAGAAAAGGCAATCCCTGGCGTATTTAAAATTTGCGACAGTGTAAAATTATTTTTTGAATAATTTACTATAGAAAAGGCAATCCCTGGCGTAATTACAATTTGCGACAGTATAAAATTATTTTTTGAAAAGTTTACTATAGAAAAGGCAATCCCTGGCGCAATTAAAATTTGCGACAGTAGAAAATTATTTTTTGAATAATTTACTATAGAAAAGGCAATCCCTGGCGTAATTAAAATTTGCGAGAGTAAAAAATTATTTTTTTGAATAATTTACTATAGAAAAGGCAATCCCTGGCGTAATTACAATTTGCGACAGTAGAAAATTAATTTGTGAAAAATTTACCTGGCGTAATTAAAATTTGCGACAGTAAAAAATTATTTTTTGAATAATTTACTATAGAAATGGCGTAATTAAAATTTGCGACAGTAGAAAATTATTTTTTGAATAATTTACTATAGAAAAGGCAATCCCTGGCGTAATTAAAATTTGCCACAGTATAAAATTATTTTATGAAAAGTTTTCTATAGAAAAGGCAATCCCTGGCGCAATTAAAATTTGCGACAGTAGAAAATTATTTTTTGAATAATTTACTATAGAAAAGGCAATCCCTGGCGTAATTAAAATTTGCGACAGTAGAAAATTATTTTTTGATTATTTTTTGAATAATTTCCTATAGAAAAGGCAATCCCTGGCGTAATTAAAATTTGCGACAATAAAAAATTATTTTTTGAATAATTTACTATAGAAAAGGCCATCCCTGGCGTAATTAAAATTTGCGACAGTAAAAAATTATTTTTTGAATAATTTACTATAGAAAAGGCAATCCCTGGCGTAATTAAAATTTGCGACAGTAGAAAATTATTTTTTGAATAATTTACTATAGAAAAGGCAATCCCTGGCGTAATTAAAATTTGCGACAGTAGAAAATTATTTTTTTGAATAATTTACTATAGAAAAGGCAATCCCTGGCGTATTTAAAATTTGCGACAGTATAAAATTATTTTTTGAATAATTTACTATAGAAAAGGCAATCCCTGGCGCAATTAAAATTTGCGACAGTAGAAAATTATTTTTTGAATAATTTACTATAGAAAAGGCAATCCCTGGCGTATTTAAAATTTGCGACAGAGTAAAATTATTTTTTGAATAATTTACTATAGAAAAGGCAATCCCTGGCGTAATTACAATTTGCGACAGTAGAAAATTATTTTTTGAATAATTTACTATAGAAAAGGCAATCCCTGGCGTAATTAAAATTTGCGACAGTTGAAAATTATTTTTTGAATACTTTACTATAGAAAAGGCAATCCCTGGCGTAATTAAAATTTGCGACAGTAGAAAATTATTTTTGAAAAGTTTACTATAGAAAAGGCAATCCCTGGCGTAATTAAAATTTGCGAGAGTAAAAAATTATTTTTTGAATAATTTACTATAGAAAAGGCAATCCCTGGCGTAATCACAATTTGCGACAGTAGAAAATTAATTTGTGAAAAATTTACCTGGCGAAATTGAAATTTGCCACAGTAAAAAATTATTTTTTGAATAATTTACTATAGAAAAGGCAATCCCTGGCGTAATTAAAATTTGCGACAGTAAAAAATTATTTTTTGAATAATTTACTATAGAAAAGGCAATCCCTGGCGTAATTAAAATTTGCGACAGTTGAAAATTATTTTTTGAATAATTTACTATAGAAAAGGCAATCCCTGGGATATTTAAAATTTGCGACAGTAAAAAATTATTTTTTGAATAATTTACTATAGAAAAGGCAATCCCTGGCGTAGTTAAAATTTGCGACAGTAAAAAATTATTTTTTGAATAATTTACTATAGAAAAGGCAATCCCTGGCGTAATTAAAATTTGCGACAGTAAAAAATTATTTTTTGAATAATTTACTATAGAAAAGGCAATCCCTGGGATATTTAAAATTTGCGACAGTAAAAAATTATTTTTTGAATAATTTACTATAGAAAAGGCAATACCTGGCGTAATTAAAATTTGCGACAGTAGAAAATTATTTTTTGAATAATTTACTATAGAAAAGGCCATCCCTGGCGCAATTAAAATTTGCGACAGTTGAAAATTATTTTTTAAATAATTTACTATAGAAAAGGCAATCCCTGGGATATTTAAAATTTGCGACAGTAAAAAATTATTTTTTGAATAATTTACTATAGAAAAGGCAATCCCTGGCGTATTTAAATCTTGCGATAGTAAAAAATTATTTTTTGAATAATTTACTATAGAAAAGGCAATCCCAGGCGTAATTAAAAGTTGCGATAGTAAAAAATTATTTTTTGAATAATTTACTATAGAAAAGGCAATCCCTGGCGTAATTAAAACTTGCGATAGTAAAAAATTATTTTTTGAAAAATTTACTATAGAAAAGGCAATCCCTGGCGTAATTAAAACTTGCGATAGTAAAAAATTATTTTTTGAATAATTTACTATAGAAAAGGCAATCCCTGGCGTAATTACAATTTGCGAAAGTAGAAAATTATTTTTTGAATAATTTACTATAGAAAAGGTAATCCCTGGCGTAATTACAATTTGCGACAGTAGAAAATTATTTTTTGAATAATTTACTATAGAAAAGGCAATCCCTGGCGTAATTAAAATTTGCGACAGTTGAAAATTATTTTTTGAATAATTTACTATAGAAAAGGCCATCCCTGGCGCAATTAAAATTTGCGACAGTTGAAAATTATTTTTTAAATAATTTACTATAGAAAAGGCAATCCCTGGGATATTTAAAATTTGCGACAGTAAAAAATTATTTTTTGAATAATTTACTATAGAAAAGGCAATCCCTGGCGTATTTAAATCTTGCGATAGTAAAAAATTATTTTTTGAATAATTTACTATAGAAAAGGCAATCCCTGGCGTAATTAAAACTTGCGATAGTAAAAAATTATTTTTTGAATAATTTACTATAGAAAAGGCAATCCCTGGCGTAATTAAAACTTGCGATAGTAAAAAATTATTTTTTGAAAAATTTACCATAGAAAAGGCAATCCCTGGCGTAATTAAAACTTGCGATAGTAAAAAATTATTTTTTGAATAATTTACTATAGAAAAGGCAATCCCTGGCGTAATTACAATTTGCGACAGTAGAAAATTATTTTTTGAATAATTTACTATAGAAAAGGCAATCCCTGGCGTAATTACAATTTGCGACAGTAGAAAATTATTTTTTGAATAATTTACTATAGAAAAGGCAATCCCTGGCGTAATTAAAATTTGCGACAGTTGAAAATTATTTTTTGACTACTTTACTATAGAAAAGGCAATCCCTGGCGTAATTAAAATTTGCGACAGTAGAAAATTATTTTTGAAAAGTTTACTATAGAAAAGGCAATCCCTGGCGTAATTAAAATTTGCGAGAGTAAAAAATTATTTTTTGAATAATTTACTATAGAAAAGGCAATCCCTGGCGTAATTAAAATTTGCGACAGTAAAAAATTATTTTTTGAATAATTTACTATAGAAAAGGCAATCCCTGGCGTAATTAAAATTTGCGACAGTTGAAAATTATTTTTTGAATAATTTACTATAGAAAAGGCAATCCCTGGCGTAATTAAAATTTGCGACAGTAGAAAATTATTTTTTGAATAATTTACTATAGAAAAGGCCATCCCGGGCGCAATTAAAATTTGCGACAGTTGAAAATTATTTTTTGAATAATTTACTATAGAAAATGCAATCCCTGGGATATTTAAAATTTGCGACAGTAAAAAATTATTTTTTGAATAATTTACTATAGAAAAGGCAATCCCTGGCGTAATTAAAATTTGCGACAGTAGAAAATTATTTTTTGAATAATTTACTATAGAAAAGGCAATCCCTGGCGTAATTGAAATATGCGAGGGTAAAAAATTATTTTTTGAATAATTTACTATAGAAAAGGCAATCCCTGGCGTAATTGAAATATGCGAGGGTA
>CAWVNZ010002969.1:0-27500 GCA_963930735.1 Dioctria linearis
ATTACTGCATTCGCCCACTTGTGGAAGTTTTTGATTAACTTAGAATCCGAAGGATTGGTTATACAAACCGAAAAATGGGGCCTACCCGTGCAGCGTATACCGCCTTACGCTACTTTTGATTGGCTTCTCTACGTCTGTAGAGACAAACATCATGATTTCCCAGAGTATATAATTTAACCAAATTGAGCTATTTTCAAGAAGTAGCCCTATGCTACTTCTTCATATTAGAAAAATTCCTGAAAAGATAAAATTTATTTATTTTCAGGAAGTAGCCCTATGCTATTTCTTCAAATCAGAAAATTCCTGAAAATTAAAAATTATATATTTTCAAGAAGTAGCCATATGCTACTTCTTCATATTAGAAAATTCCTACAAAGATAAAGCCATATTTATACACACCCGCATACAAGTACAGATCTAAAAAGAAGTAACAACAGCTGCAGAATAATTTCAGTCGCAAAATTCTAAAATGCGCAAAATGAGCACAAAATACAAACTTTCGGATGAAACTTACCGCTAGTCAACCACATCAAAGCGACGAAAAACGGCAATTCGCCTAGCTGTAATACATCTCATGATACCATCATGTAATGTATTGCAGCGGGTCCACAAATGCAAAAATTCCAAGAAAATTATTGCTCGAAAACAAAGTATTCTTTCTACCTAGAAAGAATACACACACACCCGTACCTAGGCAATAGCACCAGCGCTAACTTGCCTTTAAAACTCACAAAAAGTGAAAAAATGTTCGCTTAGCGGTGGACACAAGAGACACGAACCGAGCCGGTGTTGAACGAAGCCGTTCGTCGGTCGGTCGGTTGAAAGACGGAACGGCGTGAATGTAGGCTGACTGCGCGGAGTTGAATTTTGGTTTCTCTGGCGTGCGGTGCTCGAGATAAGTCGTGAACTCTTGATTGCCTGTGTTGCTTTCTTTCTTTTTTTTGATTTGCAATTTGGAGTATCGAAACAGTTTGCCGTCTAGATCTTTCCTGTGGAAAATATAAGGAAATTTTATTAATAATTAGAGAATTCCATATTATTGTGAAAAGTGCTTACCTGGCTGGATTTTTTACGTGTTAGTGAACTTATTTCCTGCGGAAAATATAAGGAAATTCTATTAATAATCAGGAAATTCCATATTATTGTGAAAAGTGCTTACATGGCTGGATTTTTTACGTGTTAGTGAACATATTTCCCTGCTGAAATTATAAGGAAATCTTAGTATTATAGTAGATAAGCTAGATAAGCGGGTTCGGGCGCACTTTCTTAAGCCTCCAGGATTTCGCCACAGATGGCGCCCACCGTCGCTAGGTGGTTTGAGCCAGTGCTATATGTAGGTGTGTGTCTTGGTTGTAATGGTTTGTGTCTTGGATACACCGCTGCGCTTTGGATGCACCATGTGTTTGCGCCTAAATGTAGGCTTTTTGGTTTCATTGAGTCTCGACTGCGCCCCTAGCGGGATTAATCGGTACTATCGGGATGTGTCATTTGGCCTTGACTGCGCCCCTAGCTGCATTAGCAGGTACTACCAGCATGCTCCCGTACTACGGTTTCCTTAAATACATATGTGTTGCGCCTAAATGTAGGCTTTTGGTTTCATTGAGTCTCGACTGCACCCTAGCGGGATTAATCGGTACTACCGGGATGCATCATTTGATCTTGACTTCACCCTTGGTTTGTGCCTTGGATACACCATTGTGCCTTGGATGCACCACTGTGTCTTGGGTGCGCCATTGAGTCTTTGATGTTGGGGGATACGAGATCACTTTGGGGATACGATATCACTTTCAGCACTCTCCAGCATAGGGAAATAGCATAGGATTTCGATTTTGTTGCTGGAGTTCGCTTATTTTTTCATCTCGAATTTTGGGGATACGAGATCATTTTGGGGATACGAGATCACTTTCAGCACTCTCCAGCATAGGGAAATAGCATAGGATTTCGATCTTGTTGCCGGAGTTCGCTTATTTTTCATCTCGGGACTCGTAGCCTCTAAGTTGACATTAAGTTTTTTCATCTCGAGTTTTTGGGGATACGAGATCACTTTGGGGATACGAGATCACTCTTAGCACTCTCCAGCATAGGAAAATAGCATAGGTCTTTGATTTTGTTTCTGGAGCTCGCTTATTTTTTCATCTCAGAGATCGTAGCTATAAATATTTCTGAAGTGGTGGGAATCTGTATTGGTGGAGGTGGCTGGTTAAGTTTTATCTGTTCTTAGAGGCTACAGTTTGACCTTGAGGTGCCCCCTCCTGTGTCTGGGTGCTGGGGGTTGGCTGAGAGCTTTAGTGGCAATATATAATACTATGACTAGGACTGCCTGAGGTGTCTTGGACTGGGCATGTTACCTGTACCAAGGCTTGGGTAGAATGTGTATTAAGTAATGATGTGAAATACCCTAACCGAATTTATATCGGGGCTGTATACTTGTCAGCTTGAGTTTGGTTTTAGTTGTTTACTTTAGTATGAGTGCCTGTGGTATGTGGGCTAAGGAAACGTTATCTAAGGCGTGGGTGGATGTGTGCAGCTGTGTATTTATGACAAAAAAGTGCAAGGTAGATTTCAACTATTTTGGTGGATCACTGTGGGTTCTGGGGAGGTGGTGGGGAGGGGATGGGGGGGGGGCTTGAAGTCGCTTTCGTACTGGAAATGTGACATCATCTTGAAGTTTTCTTTTAGGAGGATACTACAACATCCAATGTAGGTAGGTATGTTGACTTGGATATGTCCGTCTTCAGGCCGCCTGAGGTCATTGACCTTTGATCCTTGACCCTTGACCTTTGACCTTTGACCTTTGAACTTTGACCCTTGACCACTGACTCTGATGTCATTGACCTTCACACACACACACACACACACACACACACACACACACACACACACACACACACACACACACACACACACACACACACACACACACACACACACACACACACACACACACACACGCACACACACACACACACACACACACACACACACACACACACACACACACACACACACACACACACACACACACACACACACACACACACACACACACACACACACACACACACACACACACACACACACACACACACACACACAACACACACACACACACACACACACACACACACACACACACACACACACACACACACACAACACACACACACACACACACACACACACACACACACACACACACACATATATATATATATATATACACACACACACACACACACACACACACACACACACACACACACACACACACACACTACATCATACTAAAAGATTTTCTACCAGGCGATATTCAGTACCATGTTATTAAATTAACAACAACAACAACTAACGTAGGTAGATATGATGACCTAGGTATGAAATAGCTTATTTTTTGATCTTCAGGTGTAATGCTTCTAGTTTTATTCATTGCATAAACAATTCGTACAGCCGAATAATGTAAACAAATTCGCAGTCGAATAATGTAAACAAAATTCTCACAGAGCCGAGAAAGTAAACAAATTTATGAAAGATTCTCAATAGCTGAAAAAAACAACAACTGATATGTTGTCTTAGATGAGTAGTTATAATTGAAAATTTCTTTTGCTGAAAAAAAAACAACTGCAAATTATGATCAAAAAAAATAATGATCAAAAGATACATCCCGGTAGTACCGATTAATCCCGCTAGGGTGAAGTCGAGACTCAATGAAACCAAAAGCCTACATTTAGGCGCAACACATGGTTCTTCCAAGGCGCAATGGTGTATCCAAGACACAAACCAATACAACCAAGACACACACCTACATATAGCACGGGCTCAAACCACCTAGCGACGGTGGCGCCATCTGTGGCGAAATCCTGGAGGCTTGACAAAGTGCGCCAGAACTGTCATAGTTTAACTACTTATTATTCAGAGGATTCTATATCTTTTAGTGCAAAGCGCTCACCTGATTGAATTAAAAGTGTCAGTGAACTTTTTCCTGCTGAAAATATAAGAAAATTTTATGATTAGTCAGAAGACTCCATATCTTTTTGCGGAAAGCGCTTACCTGATTCCATTGAAAGTGTCAGTGAACATTTTTTTTCCTGCTGAAAATATAAGAAAATGTCATTATTGTTCAGAGGATTCTGAATCTTTTTTTTTTCTTCTTTCGTGAAGAGTGCTCACCTAACTGGATTTGAATTGTCGGTAAGAAACGTTTTTTTTTTTCTCGTGCTGTAAATATAAAGAACTAAGACAATAAGTTCTATGATAGTTGGTGATTTCTCAACACGAGTGGCAAATCAAGCCCTAGGCGTTTATGATCCTTCTAGGCGTGAACTCGCGGTGGTTGAAAAAAGGATAAGTTAAAGTCTAATTCAGTTAAGAGCAATGATTAATAATCACCTTTTGAACGTTTACACTCTTGCGGATGCGGAATAGACAAACTAGACAAACAGATTGTAGTGTTAGGTACACGAAGAAGAGAAAAGTGTTTAATGTAGATCATATAAGAAAAAAAAAAAGTTCTATAAAAAAAAAAAAAATATGAAGAAACAAAAAAGAGGCCAATATCCTGGATTTAGTGATAATAGCGGCAATCACGCAGTACAAAGGGTGCACCCTCAACATTTTCTACCCAGCCAGCGAGGGATTCCACTTCGATAACCAGGATTCGACAAGTCTGCTCATGGTTAAGTAAGTCTAGAGTTTTTTTTCTTTCTACTGTTAGGTTACTCATTTAGGTCCAATGCGTGTTTTTTTTTGTATATATTCAAGTTTCCTTTCCTTGCTAACTACGACCATAACTGTTTCCCAGTTTTTCCTAAGTAGTATCGTACTACCGATCTTTGTTTCATTGATTTATGTCCTGGTTACCAGTGATGGTCATAGTTGAGTAAGCCCTAGTTAGAATATCCTCTTTAATATTAAGCCAGCTAGTAGGGAGTTATCCTAGCTTTATTATATACGATAAGTAAGTAAGCTTCATATATTTCAAAGATTAATTAAGTAAACATTTGCAAAGGTGAGGGCTCAAAAGGAAATTAAAGAAGAAGAAAATCTAATGGAATGCGTATCCGTCTTTTGATGCATCCCGGAACCTGTTTCCCATATTTTATTTTTTTCTTTCGCCGTTCGGCAAGATAATAGGTATACATATGGTGCGTAAAGAGGAAATGATGGAGATGAGCGGCTAGGCCCCTGTTTCATGAGGGGAGGAGGTTGGCAGCTTGCGTGATGGGCAGCATAACGTAACACACACACATTCTTAAATGGGGCTAAGAATTTTTTTTTTGCACTGCGACGTCTTAGCTAGGGTGGATGGGGGACGATGGGCCCGTTTACGTCCAGTCAGGGACTCCATCATCATTGGGAGTCCACGCTCTCTTTCAATCTCTGCGTTTGTCTGTCTCCGGGTGTTAATCACTTGTTCGGCGTTGCTGAGGTCTTCGTTCTCTTTCTTTTTTTCTTTCAGCTTTTTTTGTCCGTCTGTAAAAGTTCTTTTCTTCACTGTCCGTACGTCTGTCTTGTCGTTATTTTGTCGAGTATGCACAGCTTAACAAGCATTAAAGGGATGTGGGTGGCAAGAATCACCCCCAGGCCGGCTGATCGCTATCGGCATACTCGCTGTGCAGCCACCCTCACATATCCAGGATATGATTTTGTAGCAGGAAGTGTCGGATGCGGTATGTATCTACATTCAGGTTCAAGTGAATGTAGGTATATCTGTCGGCTGACAAGCTCTTCGTTACAAATGGCGCCCAACCGGTTTTTTTTCGGCCTTTAGTCAAGCTTCTCTTGACCAAAGTGCAATGACTATTTTGAAGTTATTTCTGGTCGCCCATTTGTCGTTACAAATGGCGACCAAGCGGTTTTTTTCGGCCTTTATTCAAGCTTCTCTTGACTAAAGTGCAATGACTATTTTGAAGTTTTGAAGTTATTTCTGGTCGCCCATTTGTCGTTACAAATGGCGCCCAAGCGGTTTTTTTTCGGCCTTTAGTCAAGCTTCTCTTGACTAAAGTGCAATCACTATTTTGAGGTTATTTCTGGTCGCCCATTTGTCGTTACAAAAGGCGCCCAAATTGTTTTTTTGGCTTTAGTCAAGCTTCTCTTGACTAAAGCGCGATTATTATTTCAAGTTTATTTTTGATTTTTTTTTCTGGTCGCTCATTTGTGTTACAAATGGAGCCCAAACTTGGTTTTTTTCTCTTCGCATTTAGCCAAGCTTCTCTTGACTAGAATGCAATTGCGCTTTCAATGTTATTTTCTCAATTTTTCTTTGTGTTAGTATCACTATTAGAACTTTTCTTTGTTTTGTAAGACCTCAGTATGTTTTAAGCTGACGCAAGTGATTGGCCTGGCGTATACAAGGTGCTGGGTCTACGCAGAGCTCTTCTTGCTACTGTGGAGTGCGTTACTCCCATGATAGCTCCTTTTGGCTCTCGTTAGGCTCGGTCTTTGTATGGCGTCACTCGGCCATGGTCCTGGTAGCATGTATGTTAGCAAGTTGCCTTCGGTCAAGTCAAAATTGTTTTCGAGCTCAAATCTCTTTTCCAGGTTGAAGTGCTTGTCTCTTCGGTGGCCGACGAGCCTTGTGCGCGACGCGTACCATCCTTGAAGCCAAGCTTCGGTTCGCGGCCACTGAAAGGCTGACCACTCGATGCAGGCCTGCCTGAAGAACCGCACGTCTGTCTCAACTCAACAAGTTGATGAACGACGTTCATCTATTGTGACCATGTCCTTGTTGGGTTGATGCAGCCTGGCGGTTCGAATGATCCTTTTTCTAGCTCTTCGCGCTTGCGTGGCGCTCCGCTCCCATGGCTCCGTTAAGGGCTGCTTCGATCACTCTGACGGGAGGATGGCTGTTGAGCATCCTCTAGATTGGTATCCGACTTGGAGTGATCGATGCAATGCCGGGACGGTGATCTTGGAGCGGAGTCCCACACGAGGTGAAGGTGATTCCTTTTTTTTTGCCACTCCTCATGAACCTTCCCTAATTCTATTGATGGGAGGCTAAGTTTATTAGTGCTCGATGAACGTTGTATGCGATGCATACTGTTGGAATACGATTTCCGTTCACTTCTGCTGGTTCCATGAAGAAGTCCGTATTATTGGTTACTATATCTTTATCTTGTTGCCAAAATATCTTGCGTATCTCTACAGCTGTCTTATCTTTTGTCATATCGCATTATAGCATTATTTTGGAATTTTCGTATCGTAGGTCAGTTATATTTTTGCGAATCATGTTTTAGGATTCGGCATAGTTAGAAACTATATCTCAGTTATATTTGTAGCATGTATCTTATTTATAATTAGCATTGTTATCCGTAGATTGTGTTAGTTACCTTTATAGTACCTTCAGTTCATTTTAAGTATCGCATCTCATGGTAATTATCTTAAACTTCGACATTGTGTGCGGGTTTTTATCTCGGTCTACTCATCTATAGTTACCGTATCCGATTTAGGTTAGTATTCTGATTATCTTTAGCTTATCATAGCCATCTGGATTCTATCTAAATTACCGTCTTAGTGATCTCGATATTAAGTCAGCCACAGTATTGTATTCTTGCTGTTATTTAGATAACCGTTAGCTTATACTGGTTATTTCTCGCGTAGTTTAGTTATCATTTTATTTAGTTCTGGGTAGTTAGTTAAGATTATCGTATCGTATACAATTAGTTAGCGTTATCGTTCCATAAGTACCTTCATTGTGCTTAGCTACCGATTTTGAAGGTTGGTTATGTAGTTATTATCGCGGATTGTCGTGACCGTATATTAGTAAATTGCATATTTTACCATGGGTAGTATATATTGCATAGTTCTCTCGGTACTAGCCCAGGTATACTTATAGCATCTTGGGCTATTGTCGTCGGGTGCTTATCTTTATAGTCTTTTAGTTACCATATATCCTAATTATAGTTAGTTTATTTCAGTTTTTTTCTCCTCGGTATAGCATAGTTGGCGTTATCGCACTATGATTATCCTTAGTATAGCTACCGATTTCCTTTGATTTGGTCGTATCGAGCTTTAGTTTTGATTACTATTACATAATTTAGTTGGGTTGTCCCGTTCGGTTTTATATCATTATATACTTCTATACTGAGTAACAGCAGCCACTTGATCGCCGACCTCCCACCTTTCCTTGATCTGCTGACCTCAGTCCCTTGTCAAGTTGATGAACGATGTTCATCTCTCTTAATTTTTGTCCTTGACTAAGGGAGTGCTTGTCACGATCATGCATTGTGAGACGGCAACTTCAAGTTGCGATCTCTGACATTGCACCAACCTTCCCCTCCCCAATGTACACGCTTCGCTCCGCGCGCGTGTGTGTGTACCCCTGCCAGCCTGTCTGTGTGTGTGTGTGCTTCTTTAATAAAAGTTTTTCTATTCCATTCTAAGTAAATGCTGTTACTACACATCAATTGAATATTCGTAATGAATAAAAAAACGGAATGCTGGTAACCCAAATATTTGGAAGGTATGTATTTCATTCTTGTTTCTACTTAAAAGAAGAAGAAGAGTATGTGTACACGCACCAATAAGTTGAATTGCATTCTTGCTGCTACCTAAAAGAAGAAGAAGAAGAGTAAATTAGTTGTGAATTGCAGTGAATTTCAGTACGAAATTCGGGAATTTTAAAGTCGATTATCTCAGAAACTATAACTTTCCGCACAATTTTGTTTTCATATTTGTGATTTGTGAGTGAAACGGGAGTAGCGTACAAAGTTTGAAGAAAATCGGTTCCGGCTGATACACTGGTCTTAAGCCCGCGTTTGTTAGGTCGAAATGTTATCGGTACTACCATAGAAGCCATTTTCCTAGTCGGATTGTCAGTCGGACTAGTTCAGCTTTATCTTGGAATGGTTATTATAGGCTAAGTCTTATTTTCTTTATCAGGCATGCAGTAATTCTATTCCTTTTCGCATTCTTTCAAGATGCCCTTAGTAAATTCTCTTCTTTGGAAAATTGTTTTTTTTTCTCTTCTCAGGATACAAAATCATAATCAAAGTTGTTTAGATCCCGGTAGCCCCAAGAAGGCATCCGGCAAGCTTGTGAACTACAGGTTATCGCAAACCCTCCTACTACTTAATCAGTGGTGGGTGATAAATTTCCTAGCCTTTGTTACTAACCCCTTCTTGGTTAGCCTTCATCTGAAGGATTTTACTTTCCTCTATTTCTTCAATTTTCTTTTTACCAAAGGGTTTCTGAGCGGTGGTTGGTGTCGCTGAAGTCTCAGTGGAGTGCAGTTTCCTGTTGTATTATCTCTAAACTAACACGTTTGGATGGTCTCAGTCTTTGCTACTAACCCCATCTGGGCTAGCCTTCATCCGAAGGATTTTACTTTCCTGTCCTTTCTTCAATTTTCTTCCAATTCAAGAATGTCACAGCGGCAGCGAGTGCAGATGGAGTCTCAACGATTTTATTTTATTGTGTATTATCTCTAAAGTAACAAGTTTAGTTGGTCGCAGTCTTTGTTACTAACCCCGTCTGGGCTAGCCTTCACCCGTAGGATTTTTCTTTTCTGTCCTTTCTTCAATTTTCTTCCAATTCAAGAATGTCACAGCGTCAGCGAGTGCAGATGGAGTCTCAGCGTATTTATTTTATTGTCTATTATCTCTAAACTAACAACTTTAGATGGTCGCAGTCTTTGTTACTAACCCCGTCTGGGTTAGCCTTCACCCGAAGGATTTTTTTTTCTCCTGTCCTTTCTTCAATATCCTTAGAGCTTGAACCCGCTTGCCGCATCCCGCGGGATTTCCGTCATCCTGAGTGAGTTGATAGATGAATTCTATCTGTTACGAAGCGATTTCCTCTCTTGGGATTGGGGGATTTCTGGGATGTTGCGATTCAGCAGAACACGAAACGCGAAGTAGCGGCGTTTCACCGATGAAGGCGTAGTCTCGAGCCGAACATTCCCGCACCCAATAACCCGATCGCTGCACCTCTTTCTGGCCAGCTTATTGGGCAAGGCGAGTTGATAGACGACGTCTGTCTATAGAACAGTCCTCGCTCGTCCAAGACGAACTGGGATCCGTGCCGCAGATGGGATCCGATTTCTCAATAACACAGGGTCTAGCGTATGCCCGGCTTGAGACTCTTGTGGGTCGTCCCCACGTTGGGCGCGGCCGCGAAGATAGTAGTCATAGTTCACCTCCCGAGTCGACCTTCTTGTTTTTTTTCTTTTCTCTCTTTTCTATTCCATCCTCGCTTTGCCCGGCATGAGACTCTATTCTCGGTGGGTCGTCCCCACGCTATAGCGTATACCCCCTTACAGTACTTTTGACTGGCTTCTATACGTCTGTAGAGACAAACCTCATGATTTCCCAGAGTATATCATTTAATCAAATTTAGCTATTTTCAAGAAGTAGCCCTATGCTACTTCTTCATATTAGAAAATTCCTGAAAAGATAAAATTTATTTATTTTCAAGAAGCAGCCCTATGCTACTTCTTCATATCAAAAACTTCATGAAAAATTAAAAATTATATATTTTCAAGAAGTAGCCCTATGCTGCTTCTTCATATTAGAAAATTCCTACAAAGATAAAGCCATATTTATACACACCCGCATACAAGTACAGATCTAAAAGAAATAACAACAGCTGCTGAATAATTTCAGTCGAAAAATTCTAAAATGCGCAAAATGAGCACAAAATACAATTTTTCGGATAAAACTTACCGCTAGTCAACCACATCAAAGCGACGAAAATGGCAATTCGCCTAGCTGTAATACATCTCATGATACCATCATGTAATGTATTGCAGCGGGTCCACAAATGCAAAAATTCCAAGAAAATTATTGCTCGAAAACAAAATATTCTTTCTACCTAGAAAGAATACACACACACCCGTACCTAGGCAATAGCACCAGCGCTAACTTGCCTTTAAAACTCACAAAAAGTGAAAAAATGTTCGCTTAGCGGTGAGCACAAAAGACACGAACCGAGCCGGTGTTGAACGAAGCCGCTCGTCGGTCGGCCGGTTGGAAGACGGAACGGCGGGAATGTAGGCTGACTGCGCGGAGTTGAATTTTGGTTTCTCTGGCGTGCGGTGCTCGAGATAAGTCGTGAACTCTTGATTGCCTGTGTTTCTTTCTTTCTTTTTTTGATTTTCATTTTGGAGTATCGAACAGTTTGCCATCTAGATCTTTCCTGTGGAAAGTATAAGGAAATTTAATTAATAATTAGAGAATTCCATATTATTGTGAAAAGTGCTTACCTGGCTGGATTTTTACGTGTTAGTGAACATATTTCCTGAGGAAAATATAATGAAATTTTATTAATAATTAGAGAATTCCATATTATTGTGAAAAGTGCTTACCTGGCTGGATTTATACGTGTTACTGAACATATTTCCTGCCGAAAATATAAGGAAATTTTATTAATAATTAGAAAATTCCGCACTATTGTGAAAAGTGCTTACCTGGCTGGATTTTTACGTGTTAGTCAACATATTTCCTGCGGAAAATATAAGGAAATTTTATTAATATTTAGAGAATTCCATATTATTGTGAAAAGTGCTTACCTTGCTGGATTTTTACGTGTTAGTGAACATATTTCCTGCGGAAAATATAATGAAATTTTATTAATAATTAGAGAATTCCATATTGTTGTGAAAAGTGCTTACCTGGCTGGATTTTTACGTGTTAGTGAACAAAATTCCTGCGGAAAATATAAGGAAATTTTTATTACTAATTAGAAAATTCCGCATTATTGTTAAAAGCACTTACCTGGCTGGATTTTTAAGTGTTAGTGAACATATTTCCTGCGGAATTTATAACGAAATTTTATTAATAATTAGAGAATTCCATATTATTGTGAAAAGCACTTACCTGGCTGGATTTTTACGTGTTAGTGAACATATTTCCTGAGGAAAATATAATGAAATTTTATTAATAATTAGAGAATTCCATATTATTGTGAAAAGTGCTTACCTGGCTGGATTTATACGTGTTACTGAACATATTTCCTGCGGAAAATATAAAGAAACTTTATTAATAATTAGAAATTTCCGTATTATTGTTAAAAGCACTTACCTGGCTGGATTTTTACGCTTAGTGAACATATTTCCTTCGGAAAATATAAGGAAATTTTATTAATATTCAGAAAATTCCATATTATTGTGAAAAGTGCTTACCTGGCTGGATTTTTACGTGTTAGTGAACATATTTCCTGCTGAAATTATAAGGAAATCTTAGTATTATTCAGAGGATTCTATATCTTTTAGTGCAAAGCGCTCACCTGATTGAATTAAAAGTGTCAGTGAACTTTTTCCTGCTGAAAATATAAGAAAATTTTATGATTAGTCAGAAGACTCCATATCTTTTTGCGTAAAGCGCTCACCTGATTCCATTGAAAGTGTCAGTGAACATTTCTTTTCCCTGCTGAAAATATAAGAAAATTTTATTATTGTTCAGAAGATTCTGGATCTTTTTTTTTCATCTTTCGTGAAGAGTGCTCACCTGACTGGATTTGAATTGTCGGTCAGAACGTTTTTTTTTCTCGTGCTGTAAATATAAAGAACTAAGACACTAAGTTCTATGATAGTTGGTGATTTCTCAACCCGAGTGGCAAATCAAGCCCTAGGCGTTTATGATCCTTTTAGGCGTGAACTCGCGGTGGTTGAAAGAGGATACGATAAAGTCTAATTCAGTTAAGAGCAATGATTAATAATCACCCTTTGAACGTTAACACTCTTGCGGATGCGGAATAGACAAACTAGACAAACAGATTGTAGTGTTAGGTACACGAAGAAGAGAAAAGTGTTTAATGTAGGTAATATAAGAAAAAGAAAAAAAAATATGTAGGTATATAAAGAAAAAAAAAAGAGGCCAATGAGCCCAAATGACTCAGCGGAATGAAATATCCAGGCTATAGTGATAATAGCGGCAACCACATAGTACAAAGGGTGCACCCTCAACATTTTCTACCCAGCCACTTCGATAACCAGGATTCGACAAGGCTGCGCATGGTTAAGTAAGTCTAGAGTTTTTTCTTCTTTCTACTGTTAGGTTACTCATTTAGGTCCAATTTGTGTTTTTTTTTATATATTCAAGTTTCCTTTCCTTGCTAACTACGACCATAACTGTTCCCCAGTTTTTCGTAAGTAGTCTCGTACTACCGATCTTTGTTTCATTGATTTATGTCCTGGTTACCAGTAATGGTCATAGTTGAGTAAGCCCTAGTTAGAATATCCTCTTTAATATTAAGCCAGCTAGTAGGGAGTTATCCTAACTTTATTATATACGATAAGTAAGTAAGCTTCATATGTTTCAAAGATTAATTAAGTAAAAATTTGCAAAGGTGAGGGCTCAAAAGGAAATTAAAGAAGAAGAAAATCTAATGGATTGCGTATCCGTCTTTTGATGCATCCCCGAACCTGTTCCGCCTATTTCATTTTTTTCTTTCTTTCGCCGTTCGGCAAAATAATAGGTATACATATGGTGCGTAAAGAGGAAATGATGGAGATGAGCGGCTAAGCCCTGTTTCATGAGGGGAGGAGGTTGGCAGCTTGCGTGATGGGCAGCATAACGTAACACACACACATTCTTCAATGGGGCTGAGCATTTCGAAACGGCTTTGGAGGCTTAGCCAGGGTGGATGGGGGCGATTGGGCCCAACATTACCCAAAGCCGGGGTCTCAACAACATCAGAGACCCCTTTCAGCTCTCTCACAATCTCTCAATCGCTCATTTGCCAGCGTTGTAAATTCTCCGGGTGAATTAGCACTTGTTCGGCGTTGCTGAGGTCTTCTATTCTCCTTCCACCATAAGAAGGAAGCCTGCAATAGATCTTTTCTTTTATTGTCCGTCTGTCCGTCTGCAGTCACACATTCAAGTCCTTTTTTTTTAATTGTCCGTCCGTCTGTCCGGTCAAACATTTTACTCCTCTATGCACAGCTTTACAAGCATTGAAGGGATGTGGGTGGCAAGAACCACCCCAAGCCGGCTGATCGCTAGCGACATACTCGCTGTGCAGCCACCCACACATATCCTGGATATGATTTTTGTAACAAGAGGTGTCGGATGAAGTATGTATCTACATTCAGGTACAAGTGAATGTAGGTAGATCTGTCGGCTGACAAGCTCTTCGTTACATCCGTTTATATTTTTCTCTTGCTCTTATATTAGGCGATAACTTAGGTCTTAATTATATTATGAACTTTTCTGGTTCATTTTCAGAAAATTACTTCTGTAGGTTTTGTAAGGTTCATAAATCGAAAACTGAAAATGATATACATGAAACAAGAAACTTACTGAGAAATCAAAAAAACTATGGAGCAGACATATTAATAAATGACTTTAGTTCAACCGGTATAAAGGCTTATCAATATTTAACGATATTAAATACTTTCACCTGACGGAAAATTTCTGTGCAGATATAATGCACGACTTATTCGAAGGCGTGTGCAGATATGATATGGCAAAAATAATATTCTACTACATAGATAGCGGACTTTTATCACTTGATTTAGAAAATAGCAGAAAGCAGAAATTTGACTATGGTGAGCTAGAAATCGGTAATATCTCAGGGCCTTTGACAATAGAAAACTTAAGAAGAAATAACTTTCATTTGTATGCGCGGGAAATGATGTGTTTTGTACAATATTTCTCTTTGATGGTGGGAGATTTGATCAACAACTTGGATAAAATATGGGAATTTTATTTAAAAGTGCTCGAGATGATAGATTTGCTTCTAATGAGATCCTTTCAAGACAAGGATTTAAAACGTTTGAAAACACTTGTAGCTGCGCATAATCAAATGTAAGTAGTTCGATTTAGTGACACGTTAAAACCAAAACATCACTTTCTATTGCGTTACTGTACTATAATTGAGCAATCTGGTCCTATGAAACAGTTTTGGTGTTTCCGCTAGGAGTCAAAACATAGAGAATTAAAATCATATTGTAAGAATATAAATTCTAGGGTAAATGTGTGCCTATCTGTTGCAATTAAAATTCAATTAAAATGTGCATATATGTTCTTACGTTCTATGGATACTCAAGAGGAGACTACTGTCTTGAGCAAAGACAAAAATATTGATATTTTAGAGTCCGCACAATCCTTTCCAAGTATCGTTCCGTATCTAGATAGTTTTAATATTATTTCAACTGCAATTTCTTGCAGGGGTCAAACTTATAGGGAAGGATTTTTCATTCCTGTATTTAATCCAAGTTTGAAATTATTTAAACTGGTAAAGTTTTATAAAGGACATGACACTTATTTAGTTCTCCAACAGATAGAGATTAAAAAAATTGATTCGCATTTTCAATCATATCTGGGAGGCAATTTGAAAAATGCAACATATCAAGTAATTAACATTAAGGCAGCGAAATTTCCCCCGTTAACTTACGTAAAAATAATGGAAAAATATACTTTCGACTTAAGTATTATTAAGATTGCTTGATTATAACCGATAGCCTTTAAAATTTGTGTTCAGAAATCGGATAAATTTTCATTTTTCATTTAAACAAGTATGTATCTCTGCATTTTGTATACTAATAATACAGGGTGCTCCGATACAATAGGATAAAACCTTTTGGGAAGATGCCCGAAATACCCAATTCCTAGATAATACAGAGGATTGAAATTCGTTCCCAAATTTTTAGTGAATCACTCTGTATATTCAAAGCAAATCGGGCTAGTACTACTATTGAAACGTTATTATATATGTACAATCCTAAGTCCTTTTAATTTATAATATTAATAGCATCCTTTTGCAATAAGAGTTAAATTTAAAAAAAATATGCCAAAACACGCAAAGCTTCATGGAAACTACAAAAGGTTCGATTTAAATTTTCTTATTACCATAGCTCTACCTTGCGTAGTTTTGAATATACACACAGTTTCTTAAATAATTTGTGAAAAAAACGGTAACACCTCCTAGCGGATGTGCGTGGTAGAACTGTTTTCTCAGATTCTCATTTTAACAAGTTTGAACCTAGTGAATCTAAGTACTCTGTTTATACCCTAGTTTAAGAAAAAATAGATTTCAAATAAATGTATTATATTTAAAAGTTCATATCAATAAAATAAGTTAATTATAAAAGCATTTTTTATTTAAATACATATATATTAGAACTAGTTAATTTGAACATGAACATGTGTTTACTTTTACCATGCAATGCATAATATTTATATGGTAAAAGGAAACATCTCCATATTCGAATTAACAATGCCTACAATGTTGCATAGTCAATTTGAATCGGATTATCGATGGTTGAATTTACCATTATCTATTTGAAACAACAATATGGTCATAGCTTATTCGATGACGTTATTGTTGAATCGACCATGGAAACTATGGTGTTATTGAATATGATATTGTGGTAACATTTACTTTTCTCTGGTTGGATGAATTAGTGGTGAAATAGTTAATTTTATAAATAAAACTGTTAAGTTTTCTCTGAGTGTACAGAAAGCTTAATACAGTTACAATTCCAGACTAATATCCCATCCCAGAAATATAAGACGTTTTAGCAAACCTGGGAAATAACAAGTACTTCACGGCGATCGATTTAAAGAGCGGTTTCCATCAGATTCCATTAAAGGAATCAGATATAGAAAAAACAGCATTTTCGATTAACCACTGCAAATACGAATTTACGCGGTTACCCTTTGGTCTCAAAAATGCTCCTTCCATCTTTCAGCGGGCTCTAGATGATATCCTCCGCGAGCATATTGGAAAACGTTGTAATGTTTACATAGAAGACATTATCATATTCGGAAAGACAGAGGTAGAGACAGCAAATATGAGAATACAGCTAGACAAATCCGAGTTCCTTTAAGACCAATAGGAGTTTTTGGGCTTCGTAATTTCCAAAAATGGAATAAAAATAATCTCAAAAAATAAAGGTAATATTAGACTTTCCACTCCCTAAAACTGTCAAAGACCTTCGATCTTTCCTTGGACCGGCAGGCTACTATCGACGCTTCGTCAAGGATTTTGTTAAACTTGCAAAATCCTTGACTGCGCTTTTAAGAGAGAAAGATGGACATGCGTACAAACAACTCTCAAAGTCAAAAGCAAACCAACTAGACGACAAAGCAGTCGAAGTTTTCAATAAGGTCAAAAATTCCCTCCTTTCAGAAGATATATTACTTTCCTTCCCGATCTTTGATCAGGAGTTCGAGCTTACCACAGATGCATCCAATTTTACATTATGAGCAGTCCTCGCTCAAGATGGAAAGCCAATTACATTCTTGTCCAGAACTCTTAACAAAACAGAGGAAAATTACGCAGCAAATGAAAAGGAAATGCTTGCAATAATATGGTCTCCTAATTCCCTTCGAAACTTCCTTTACGGATCCAGAAAAGTAAAAATATTCACAGACCACAACCCCTGACATACGCCCTAAGTAATAAAAATAATAACTGCAAGTTGAAACGATGCAAAGCTATGCTCGAAGAATATAACTACGAGTTAAAATATAAGCCATGTAAAACCAATATCGTTGCAGACGACCGATCCAGAATCCAAAAAAATTCCCAAGTAAACAGCTTTTCTGTCAGTCAATATAGCGACGAAAGCTCCTCACACGATTCAATCCCTTCAGTTGAAACACCTGTTAACGTCTTTCGAAATCAAACGATACTGAAACGATAGCAGCAGCTATCAAATCATTAATCTTTTCCCAAATTACACCAGGCATATCTTTATCCAGCCCGATTATTTGGGGGCCGACATAATAAACAGATTCAAAAGGTATCTTAACCCAAACACTATTAACGGTCTTAAAACAGAAGAACTTATTATGGGAAAAATGCAAGAAATTTATCCAGCTCTCTTTCGAAATTATAAGGTACGTTACACGCAAACTATGGTACAAGACATCACTGACGAAAATGACCAGGGAGAAAAAATACTCTCTGCTCATCGTAGAGCACATAGCAACGCTGAAGAGAACAGAGAACAACTACTGCAAAAATACTATTTCCCCAGAATGACAAAAAAAAATCAGGCACCTAGTAAAACGCTGTACCACGTGTAAAGAAAATAAATATGATCGACATCCCAACAAGCAAATAATAAACCCCACACCGATCCAAACTATCCAGGCCATACCCTTCATATCGATACCTATTCAACCGAAACAAATTAATTTTAACTGAGATCGACAAATTCGCTAAATTATGTTTTTGCAAGCCTATAAAATCCAGAGCAATACTAGATATAAAACAACCTTTGAGAGACATCCTTTTTTTCGTTAGTGTCCCAGAAGTAGTCGTTATTGATAACGAAAAATCTCCAAATTCTAGTTCTATAGTATCAATGATGGAAGACTCCTTGAAAATCAAAATTTTTAAGACTCCACCATACAAAACCGAGGTAAACGGTCAAATTGAAAGATTTCACTCTACCCTTTCCGAAAAATTGAGATGTCTCAAGTCATATGACGTAGAAAGGACATTTGAAGAGTTATTAGAGAGATCAGTCAACGAATATAATTATTCAATACATTTTAGTACAGGGAAAAATCGGTAGAACATTATTATGGTAGAATCCCAAATGTAGACCCCGAACAATTTGAAAGTATCAGTCTAAAGACATGAAATATCAGAACAAAAAACGAAACCCGACAAACACTTACGAACTAGGTCAAATTATCTACGTCAGACATAACATTAGATTAGGCTCCAAACTCGCTGTTCGATACAAACCAGAAATAGTCAAGGAAAATAAAAATACAAACGTCTTAACCGAATCTGCGAAAATCATTCATAAAAGCAATATTAGCAATTAAACATACCCTATTCCTTTGACCACTTAGCCAGGGTGGATGGGGCCGTTGGGCCCAATTGTGTCGAAGTCGAGACTCCCTCACTAGCTGGAGTCTCTCTAAGTTCTCTCACTCTTGCTCTCCGCGTCGCAATCTCTCCAGGCGATTAACATATGGTCCAGCGTTGCACTAGGTTTTCAGTTGCTTCTTTCTTTTTTTTTCTTGCAATTATTCTTATTACAGCTTTTCAGGTCTTCAGGCTGCACCAGTAGAGATGAGCCATCTCCAGCGATTTAAGATCTTTGTTTTTGTCTGTCCGTCCGTCTGAAGTCCCCATGAAGACGATTCAGTTGCCTGTTTGGTTTTCTAATTTTTCGCACAGCTTATCAAGCACTGAGGGGATGTGGGTGGCAAGAACCACCCCAAGCCGGGTGATGGCTAGCGGCAATATGCTGTGCGGCAGTAGTTACGCTAAGACAGTTCTGGCCCACTTTTTCCATACAAAAAGTGCAAGGTAGAATCCAGCTATTTTGATGGCTCTGGACCGAGGCTCTGGGCTCCTGGGGGATTCCGTCTAGTGGTCTACGTCACAGGGCCTGCCTGGGGGAATTCCTTCCTACCGTCTGGCTGACCAGGGGATGATATCAACTGATTAGCTGATCCCTGTCAGCTGTTCAAGCTCTTGCCTTGCCTGATTTTTTAATGAATTGAGGTACGGTGAGCAATTTTGAGGTGGTTCCGAGGCTGCTTTTGTACTGAAAATTTGGCATCTTGTGAAGGGGCGGGAAGCTTTATTAGTGGAGGTTGCTGGTTAAGTTTTATCTGGTCTTGGAGGCTACAATTTGACCTTTAGGTGCCCCCCCCCCCCTCCTGTGTCTGGGTACTGGAGGCTGAGAGCTTTAGTGGCAATATCTGATACTATGACTAGGATTGTCTGTGGTGTATTGGATTCAGCTACGTTACCTATACCAAGGCTTGGGTAGAATGAATACGGCTTAAGTAATGATGTGAAATACCCTAAGCGAATTTATATCGGGGGCTGCATACTTGTCAGCTTGAGTTCGGTTTCAGTCATTTACTTTAGTATGAGTGCCTGTGGTATGTTGGGCTGGGCTACTTGTTGGCTGAGGAAACGTTACCTAGGGCGTGTGTGGATGTGTGCAGCTGGTGGATAAGAAATGTTGTGAAATTAGTGTAATTAGTATTAGTAATAATTCAAGTTAACTCTACAATATGCCAATAGATTCTAGAAGGTGCCAGTGGGGGTCTTAGTTCTAGAGGTGGACAAAATTTTCATCAGAAATCCTCCACGGGCTATGGGTTTCGAGATATTAGCGATCTTATCTTTGCTGGTATAATTAATAGTAGTAATAATTCAAGTTAGTCCTAGGATATTTTTTATTCATGCCAATAGTATTAGTACTAGGGATGGGATAAAATTTTCATCAGAAATCCTCTATGTTTCAAGATATTAGCGATCTTACCTTCTCAGGTGATATATCTAAAAAATAGATCAGGTGAAGCTGGTTTGGGGGTGAATGTAGGTAGATATGTTGACTGAGATATGTAATGGAAATTAGTAAATGCCTAATTTTGCTCTTCAGGTGTAACACTTCTAATTTGATTCTTTTCATAAACAAATTATCACAGTTAAGTAAAGTAAACACATTCGCAGTCGAATAATGTAAACAAATTCGCACAGCAGCCGAGTAAGGTAAACAAATTGGGCGATTTATGAAAGATTCCTAATTTCTTTAGCTGAAAACAAGAACAACAGATATTAATCTGTAGGATATAATTGAAAATTTCTTTTGCTGAAAAAACAACAACAACAACTATAACGTAAGTTGGGGATTAGACATATCTTATAAACATATATAATCAGAAAATTTTCGATGCAGGTGTGTGTAAGTGTGTGTGTGTGTGTGTGTATTGAAAAAATCTTAGGTTTTATGAAAAATTGTTTTTTTATTTTCAATAAAATTTATTTTTGGGCGGGTTAAATTTAAAGCTTTGATCACCTATGATATCAATGTAGGGTGATACCTACTAATACAATATGAGACTTAGATGAGTAGTGAAAGTTTTATTGGTATAGTAAAAGACTTTGCATCAAATTTTTGGTGATAACGTTTAATGGCATGACCAGTGTTGCTACATTAAATCTTTCTAGAGGAACTTGTTAGCCCAGCATGAAAGTGGTTTGAGCAGCCACATCTGAAAAAATTACATATTATCATTAGCTTGAGAATGGGTTAATTAAAAGCATTAACGAGCTATCATATTAATGTAGGATGATATGTCGACTTAGATGAGTAATATTAATTAGTAATATAACTTCTTGCTTAAACAAATACATTCGAATAAAATAAACAAATTGATTTTTGTTTTTTTGTGTCTGGGGCTGGTGAGCATTGGAAGGTAGCAGAGTTATTTACCATGATATCATAGTTCACATGAAGCTGAGAAGAATATGATATTTTTATCTTCATACTATTGGGGCGGGTGCATTGTTTACTTAACATTAAGTTGAGAGTGGGTCAAATTAAAAGCTTTGATAGAAGAACGCTGTGTTGTAATATTAATGTGGTATGATATGTTGTCTGAGGTGAGTAGTGGAAGTTGTATGGGAGCTATGAATAAGCAGTAAAATCCTAATCAGCAATCTCGCTGGATATTTGATAATTCTCCAAGTCCATAGTGAAGATCGTGATGGGGGGTTGAGAGTAGGTACTGTAAGCTATGTATTACGTTAAAAGTTTTGATGGGTGGTATTTGGTATTTATCTCCTCGAAATAGTGTTGTATGAGTATCAGAAAGGCCGAAAAAAAGTTGATAATGCTTCAAGTTCAATAGCGTAGACCCCGATGTTGAGAGTGGAATGATATAATTCTAGTAGGATATGGAAGTTTTATTTATTCATCTTTAAATCTTACCAAGTCTGAAAAAAATACATAATATGATTAAGATTACATAAGGAAAGTAGGTTCACTTCATCTGCAAACAACAAATATGGTTGAAAACGGCACACGGTGTGAGCAAATAATTCTTGCATCAATTATGACTATTGAGCGATGTATTATATTAAGTCTAGCCTAGTCTAAAATATGTATTGTAAATAAAAATTGTATCATGGTTATAATGCTATTTATTGAAATAATTTGTTTTAATTGTATTATAGCTTAAGTCTAAAGTCGTTTTTTTCTTTAGTTCAGCAAGCCAAGATTTCATAGATATAGGTTGATCCTTATAATGGATATTCCTTATGCCTTTACACCAATGTGGCTTTAAAAGGTTCGTGGTGCACCATTTTCACAAATAATATTTCTCCATCTTTACTTTTGCGATCTTTGTTGGAATATCCTGATTTTTCGACCCTTTTTCCCCTATCAACGACAGTCGACTCGTTTTTGGATGAAAAACTTTCTTCTTTATTTCTGGAAAGCATCGATTTCATATATGTAGACTGAGCCTTATATGAATATTCTTTAATCCTTTCACCCGTAGGCTTTAGAAGGTTTGTAGTGTCCTTAGAGCTCATGTTGAAATTATTGTGTAATTAGCTTGCCAAGAAACAGTGATCTGTTTGGGTAAAGAGCAAAATATCAATTGGAAAAACAAGTTATGAAACTACTATTTATATGTATTTGGCACATTGTCTTGACCTCTGACATCACCTTAACCTTTGAAACCGAAAGTGTCTGCTCTTCGGTTCACTTGGATGATGAGTAGTGCAAGTTGTATGGGAGATTATAATTAGCTGTGAGTAAACTGTAAAGAAGAAGATTTCTGGTAACAGTATGTTCCATACATAATCTTACAGGTGGAAGAAAATTTTATAAGAATCTGGTAACTGCATTTCCTTATAAACCTTATATAAATTCAAATTATGAGGCATACCTTAAAAAGTGCGATTTAACTTAACACTTGAAGTTCTCATTTTGTATACTTGGAGAGCTCATAAAGGATCATGTAAACTTACACTGTATGCAGATGTTGATTTCAACAACAGATTCATCAAACACAGGAAATTTTGATTACATACAGCTCTGTACCATAAGATTATAAGAATTAGTACTTTTTAATTTTTAATAAATGATATTTTATATATGGCCTTCTTTTTATTCAATTTCCTATACTAAGTCCGGAACTCCCGAATAATGGTTTGACCACTACAACGGGTGGTGGTGGTGGTGGTGGGTGGGGTGGGGTGGTGGTGGGGGGTGGTGGTATTGGTTGTGGTGGTGAGTGCCTGGTCTTGGATGGCGCTTGAAAGGGATATTTGACGCGTGCCATCAATTTGACGCTGACTACTCTAGGATCTGCCCTTCTATCTGTGGATGAGCTGAAAAAGCTGTTTTATAAGCTGTTAAGCTGTTACCAGACCTCTTTTAAAAGCTGTTAAGCTGTTATCAGACCTGTTTGAAAAGCTGTTAAGCTGTAATCTGACATGTTTTAAAAGCTGTTAAGCTGTTATCAGACCTATTTGAAAAGCTGTTAAGCTCTAATCAGAGCTGTTTTAAAAGCTGTTAAGCTGTTATCAGACCTGTTTGAAAAGCTGTTAAGCTGTTTTGAAAGCTGTTAAGCTGTTATCAGAGCTGTTTAAAAGCTGTTAAGCTGTTATCAGAGCTGTTTTAAAAGCTGTTTAAAAGCTGCTAAGCTGTTATCAGACCTGTTTTAAAAGCTGTTAAGCTGTTATCAGAGCTGTTTTAAAAGCTGTTAAGCTGTTATCAGACCTGTTTTATAAGCTGTTGTGCTGTTATCAGACCTGTTTTAAAAGCTGTTAAGTTGTTATCAGACCTGTTTGAAAAGCTGTTAAGCTGTTATCAGAGCTGTTTTAAAAGCTGTTAAGCTGTTATCAGAGCTGTTTAAAAGCTGCTAAGCTGTTATCAGAGCTGTTTCAAAAGCTGTTAAGCTGTTATCAGAGCTGTTTAAAAGTTGTTAAGCTGTTATCAGACCTGTTTTAAAAGCTGTTAAGCTGTTATCAGAGCTGTTTTAAAAGCTGTTAAGCTGTTATCAGACCTGTTTTATAAGCTGTTAAGCTGTTATCAGACCTGTTTTAAAAGCTGTTAAGTTGTTATCAGAGCTGTTTTAAAAGCTGTTAAGCTGTTATCAGACCTGTTTTATAAGCTGTTAAGCTGTTATCAGACTTGTTTTAAAAGCTGTTAAGATGTTATCAGAGCTGTTTTAAAAGCTGCTAAGCTGTTATCAGACCTGTTTGAAAAGCTGTTAAGCTGTTATCAGAGCTGTTTTAAAAGCTGTTAAGCTGTTATCAGATCTGTTTTAAAATCTGTTAAGCTGTTATCAGAGCTGTTTTAAAAGCTGTTATCAGACCTGTTTTATAAGCTGTTGAGCTGTTATCAGACCTGTTTTAAAAGCTGTTAAGCTGTTATCAGAGCTGTTTGAAAAGCTGTTAAGCTGTTATCAGACCTGTTTAAAAGCTGTTAAGCTGTTATCAGAGCTGTTTTAAAAGCTGTTAAGCTGTTATCAGAGCTGTTTGAAAAGCTGTTAAGCTGTTATCAGAGCTGTTTGAAAAGCTGTTAAGCTGTTATCAGAGCTGTTTGAAAAGCTGTTAAGCTGTTATCAGAGCTGTTTGAAAAGCTGTTTATCTGTTATCAGTTGAATAAAAAGAAGGCCATATATAAAATATCATTTATTAAATATTAAAAAGTATTAACATATAACTCTTAGTGTATCATTCTATTTCACATCTTATAATCCTATGTGACCGAGCTGTAATCTCGATGTTAGATGTATTCAAAATTTCCTCTGTCTGTCGTTGAAATCAACATCTGCCTACAGCGCAAGTTTCCATGATCCTTAGTAGTTAAACTATGGGGCTACTGCCGCACTTTTTTAAGCCTCCAAGATTTCGCTACAGACGGCGCCACCGCCGCTAGGTGGTTTGAGTCCATACTAAATGTAGGTTCGTGCCTTGGCTCTATTGGTTTGTGCCTTGGATACACCATTGTGTCTTGGGTGCACCATTGAGTCTAGACTGCGCCCTAGTGGGATTAACCGGTACTACCGGGATGCATCATTTGGTCTTGACTGCGCTCTAGCGACATTAGCAAGTACTACCAGCATGCTCCTGTACTACGGTTTTCCAGCGACATCTGTTCAGGCGCGAACGCCATTTCTTGAGTAAGGTTCCCTAGCGGCCTTAGCCGGAACTACCAGCATGCCTTGGTTTTGCTGTTTTCTTTTATTAGCGGGAGAGTTCAGCATCATTCGAATTTCACAACATTACATCACCATGAACAGATTCTAGAAGATGTCGTGCAAGGTAGATTCCAACAATTTTTTTGTGGATCACTGTTGGTTCTGGGGAGGGGGAGGGATGTATTATAGTTTTAGTTTTATTTATTAAAGTAATTCGCATTATAACTACATGTATAAAGTATTATAATTATTAAATTGTTAAATGCTTTTTCAAGAAATTATAAAACATCTTTGTTATTAATCCAAGAATTGTGTTTTGATGAAAATCCGAGCCATTTAACGTAAGCTTTATCTCCACTTTCTTTAAGATTTTCTCTACGAGATATAGTTTTGATTGTTTAACTTTTAGCAGCTCCAATTCATAAAAGCCTCCTGTGATTGGATTTCCTTGATAATCTTCCAGCCGATATGTGATGGGGTTTGTGTTTTGAACTTTAATAATTTTAAAAATCTCAGCTGTCCAGTTTGGTGTATAGCTTTCTCAAATATATGCTTGTATTTGCTGATGCGTACAAGATCTCCAACTTTATACTTTGCAGGAACAACAATCTTTATATGACTGTATACAGTTGAAAGCAGTTGTTTGTCATTGGAGGCGTTGATATCACGTGGTCTCATTTTTGTAGTTCGATGTATTCTTGAATTGTATTCAGTGAGCAGTTTCTTTACCATACCAATCCACTGATAAGTTCCATTAAAGCTGAATTCCTTCCACATCATATCCTTTAGAGTTCGGTTAAATCGTTCCACTATTGATGCTTTGAGGAAACTGTACGTAGAGTAGTGATTAATTGCATGCTTCAGCATTAGATTTTTAAAGAGGCTGTTGTAGAATTCCTTTCCATCATCAGTCTGCAGGTTTTTAGGTATTCGTCCCTCGCTTAATATAGACTGCATGGCATCTCTTACTTCCACACCAGTTTTTCTTTTAATTGGAATTGCCCATGCGTATTTGGAGAAGGTATCAATTACTGTCAGCAGATAGCGGTAACCTTTGTTCACATACTTGTAGGGATCCATTTCAACCAAGTCTGCCTGCCACAAGTCATCTAGTCCTTTGATAATCACACGACGTCGTTTAAAATTTTTTCTCGCTGGTTTATGTAGCTCATTTACCACTTGTCTCTTACTCATCGTAATTATAAATGAAACAGATTTCTCAAGAGTTTTTACTCATATACACCATCTTTTGCTGTCAAGTTTTTCTTATTTATTACCGAAGTAAACAGATAGTTTTCAATCTTCGCGATTTCATCATTGATATATAGCGTTAAATATGCCACCTCTATATTAATAGTTTTTTTTTATTTCTTCAACACTTATTTTAATTTTCTTGTCAACATAGTCTTTGCTAGTAGCATTATCATTTTCAAAGGGTTCAACAAGTCGTTTTATACACTGTGAGTTTAGATCGTAGTCTCCGTTTATCGTTAAATTAAATCCAATACCCCGCTCTCCTTGTTCACCAGCTGGACCCTGAGCTCCTCGTTTACCATCTGGTCCTTGAATTCTTTGTTTACCGGCTGGTCCCTGAGCTCCTGTTGGTCCACGTTCACCTGCTTTCCCAAGATATCCTCGCTTAGAGAAACGTCCAAACTTGTCAACGCTCATCTGTAGATTGTGATGAAGTATGGCAATGGAGTGGTATTTAAACTATAATATCTGCTTATCGCAACTCCTCCAGGATAGATACAATTTCATTGTTGTGGCTGGTGTTTCCAGCCTGCTTTGATGCCATTAGAAGGCGCAGTCTATCCACTAATTCATTTGGATCATCCCAGTAAATGTGATTAATGTTTTCTTTGGGCAGACGCATTAGTCCCATGCCTTTATGCTGTATAAGTTTACTGATTATAGCTTTATACTTAGCCGCTCTAGTACCTTTTATTTGTCCATCTTCAGCATATTCACGTTTATATGCATTGGTATCTCTCAAAATAGATCCATAATTAGTTAAATCCTCGTTAGTATATAGACTTTTTACAGGATCCTACATAAATAGCAGCTCACATAACCCCAAAGTTGTTTTATAGCTCTTCCCCTTGATAACAATATTTCCTACATCATCAACATCAAACGTTGAATTACCGATTCTCCACGCGTTGTTATCATAGTAAACTCCATAGGTTGGATCAATTTTAGGGCTATTATCAGTGAATAGCTTTAAATAGTTTGAAACTATGTATCCAGACGTATCGGGGGAGGTGACAGGAGACCTTCCTGTCAATGTTCTTGAATGTTTGGGTGTTGCGAATTCTTCTTCAGATGTTAAGGAATAATCTCCATAATTTATAGGTGTGCTACTAGCCTCCATTTTCACATATTTTCGTTTTGGATGGGTAAAAGGTTCCACAATGTCATTGGCTTCTTCTTTTGCTTCTTCTTCGTCTTCCTTTTCTTCCTCTTCTTCTTCTTCTTCTTCTTCTTCTTCTTCTTCTTCTTCTCCTTCTTCTTTTGTGTCTTTTGTCTGAAACTTGGCTATATCCGGTGGCTCGTATTTGACTCTTCTAACAAACTCTTTTAAGGGTTTAGTGATTGGCTTAAAGGTTTCTTCAAGTTGAGCTTCTGCTTCAATCCTTT